>JAAXYV010000301.1:0-13206 GCA_036851875.1 Novacerus sp. FZ-2019
GTAAACCCATACATACCTACGGCTCTACTAATTATTAAACTAAGTTCCTAATCCTTGTTCTCTAATAGTATTATTTATAGGTCGTGGTTGGTTGTGTGTGGTTGTAATATTACAGTATATAGTAATGGTAATTGTCAATGGAATGAATTTCATACAGTTTTTTGTCTCTGCAGCAATTCATTCACATTTATTGACAGTAAAAATATCGTTGAAAGATCTCTTATGTAGACTCTAGAAAATCCTTTTAATATTTAATCTATTTATATACATCTAGCTTTTATACCTACCTACCTACCTAACTACCTTTAGTATTCATAATATGATAATCCATTGTATAGATTAAGAATGAATTTAAATTTGATTCAATTACAATTTTAATACCTACAACAACGCTACAATCTATATCTATCTACATGCATAGGTTGGGTTTCAGAGTAAGTAAGTAATATAAACATATTGGACTATTTTATAGGTTTTAAATTGTATTTCTGCATATAATATATATATGTATGTACGTAGCATGCATCATTATAATGCATAAGTAAGTATTATAACTATAACTAAAGTACCTAAAGTCTACTTCTATCCTTCTATTTTACTCTACGACAGTTTATTATATACTTGGGTTTGATGTTTTTGATTGGTGCGAGAGTGTGCAAATATTTCCACATATCTGTCTCTATTCTATTAGGTTGGTTGTGTTCTAGCTTCGTGAGACTTTATGGTTCATTATGATTAAAGTTTGTATCTGCATTCATTATTTTTATGATGGGCTATAGCCTTCCCAACATAAAATTAAGAGTAAGCACAACCTTTGGTTTGGTTCTCATCAGCTCACAATTATTTTTAAGCCTTCCTCCTTCCTATAGCATACTTTTCGTCTCTCTGACAATCCGTGTTTGTAATATTATTACTATTTTACTTTTCTTTACCTTACCTATATCGTAGCCAGACAGGGCTGGTATCATATATGTATGTATGTATGTACGTAAGTTGCATTGCAATCGAAAGCATATTATAAAGGTGCTGCTGAATGCATACTCACAATCCTGCCCTACAGTCCTTTCTGCATTGTACGCTTCGATACATACAAAGTACAATATAATAATACAATACTGTTCCTGACACACTACAACACTGTGTGTATATCAGCCCAGCAGAGCAATAAATATCTCAAGTATACATACCCAATACATAGTAGATCTATAGAAGAGCGTGTGCACACACCCATACCTTTCCTTGTCTGAATTTTCTTTCACTTTCCTTTCACCCATTCTCTTCCTCTCTCTCTGCTTTCTCCACAATGTTCAATTTATTTCAGTAGTGGTGACGGTGGTGGTATGGAGTACTGACAATTTTTCAAACTGTGATCGCAACAAAAATCAGTCATGGAAGGAATCTGGGCTTGAGTAGCTTGACGTGACTTGATTTATCTGAGATCAAATATTATTACTGAGTCATACAAAGAGAATTGAAACGAATCATGATCATGTCAAGAGATCAAAAACAGTTGAAAATCGCATTCTTATTTTGAATACTCAGTTCCGTTTTAACAAACTATGAATGAAGTACAAAGAAAGGGTAATAGATAAAAGGTAGGTAGGTAGGTAGGTAGGTAGGAAGTAGTAGGTAAGTATACAGTACAACCACAATTTGATCCACTTGGCTTTAAGGTTGACATTGTGTTGAGTTGAGTTTAGTTTAGTTGAGGTTGAAATTTTCTAGTAGTATAGACGTGTATAGAACAGTTAATATTAAAACATTTGGCACTTCTTTGAGACACAACACTAACCATAACCATGATGGTACGTAAATCAGGTAAACACTGGATTGGAATTAATTACAAGTTACATACTACAACACTGAAATCACTCTACATCTATAATTTCATTAATTAATTATATATATATATATATATTTATATACATATATATAACATACATTGTATTTAAGTAATTGGATAGAATATAGTAGTAATAATAATAATAAACGTAGTTCACGTTGCCATTTTTTCAACGATGAGTCCAGTCCCATTCTATCAGTGTATTTACACACTGACAGAGGAGACTAGAAGAAGTAAAAGTGAAGAGGCGACTTGATGATGGGACCAGGTAGGTTGTTGCTTGTTTGCTTGGTTGATTTTTTTTACGTTTACTTAGCTTTCAAGTAAGTATATAGATAGATAGTATTGATGATGAGATTGAACTGAGTGATTTATTTGTTGGGTTGGCTGGGCTTTGTTAACACTATAACAGAGATACATACCTATAGGAGAACATCCATGCACTCACTCACTCAAGCACAACTTACAATTATTGTTGTACACACACAACATCCAGTCAAGTTTTTTATACTGTATAGTATATATAGTAAGTAAGTAAGTATGTAGTTAAGTAGTGGAGTGAAGTAATTTTGCTCTGTTTTTTGTATTGTATTCCGTAGTAGTAGTAGTTGTTGAAGTAGTTGTTTAGTTCTCTTGTGTGTTTTCAGTTAATTAATTAAAATCAAATTGATTAAGTTCATAGGGTTATCGATTGGAGTAGCCACCGCCACCAGCACTGTGGCCATGACCTGTATTGTTACAGTTATTTGGAGGGGTATGAATATGTTTTGAAGAGCATGGTTGGACATCGTCAATGGGCCACACTGTGGTTGTCACAGGCGGCTCCATGGCTGGAGGGGACTGTAATAACTTTGGCCGCTGGTTGGAATGTTGAAGCATATGCATTTCTCTCGTAGCTCTCTCCGTCAGCGTGAGTTGGTCTGTGTCCTCCCGCTTGGGGAAGTGGAGCCGACACATCTCATAAAATCCATAGCCCGCCATTCCTAGACAAACTGCTCCAGATATAAAGCCAAAAACCTGTAACAAACATGAGAGGAAAAAAATACAAGTGGAATCCAATTATTTTAATTGAATCACATGGCAATGGATGGAGTACGTAATGCAATGTAGTGTAATTCAATGCTACGTAATGTAACTACTACGTAAAAATTCGAACCTATACAGATCCAGAGTTCAGATGCCCATACAAAGTACATAAAACAGAAGAGGAGGAAAGAACAGAACTGAATATAACAAAGTATAAAGAATGCTGTTGCCACTAAGTGGATACAGTGCATGGAATGGAGCTTTCTCCCACTACTCTTCCTTTTGCTCTCTTTCTCTCTATCTATCTGCTCTTTTGCCGCATTTCACTTTAACTTCTACTCGTGCAACCTACTCTGCCACCCAGTCAAACCAAACCAAGCCAGCTTTCCTTTCTCTAGAGCTAAAACTAAACCCGTCTTGCGAAACTGAACTGACGTCCCTGTACTTAAAAGCAAACTTGTTTATGCCTATTCCTTTTTTCATGCCCAGAGACAGAGAGACAAGCTTTAGAGGAAATTGTATTGAGCCAAATATAGACTCAAAAGACAACTTTAAGTCCTTCCTTGCTTTTCCTTTCCATTCCTCTAGCTTTCCTGAACTTCCTCTTATTGCTTCAACTATATCTGGTTCCAAAACACAAAACTATACTAATGGAGTGCTTTCTGCTTGCTCTTTGCTCTTTTACTCCATCTTACCTTACCTGCATGTCTTAATGTAATGAATTGTACAAAGTCTTCTTACTCCTACTTCAAATATGGATAGCCAAGGAATTCTCAGACAGACGAAGAAACGAAAGTCAAGCCAAGCCAAGTCAAGTCAAAGTAGAGCTACATACGTCTTTGGGAGAAGAGGTAACTAATTTCTTGGCATGTTTTAATTGAGGCTCGGATGCCAAAATTACGTCTATAGATGCTTAATTTCCACTCAGTAATTACATTATAAAACAACTTACGGAATTAGCACAGACGGGGTTTTCTAGTTTGTCCAGCTGTGAACTGAATTAAAACAAACACATCTAGGAAAACCACACAGAGATCTAGTAAGCTTGAGCTTCGTAATATTGCACACAATTTTATTCCATGAAAATTAGGTACATAGGTTGGCAGGTATAAAATATGTACTTACATACCTTTATGTTAGTAAAACTGAGAAATTAGACTTTTCGAGAAAACCTGGCAGTGCAGTGCATGGAGTGCCAGAGGGAAACTCAAAAAAGAGAAAGGTCAGAATTTATGTACTGATAGTAAAGGCCAGGCCAGGCCCTTCTCTAGTCAGTGAAATCGTAGTTAGTCGTACGTAGCCGAAATAGGAAAATTGCTGAGGGATGGCAAAAAAGCAAAGAAAAAATAGCGGCTGCCACGGTTCACAGGTTTTTTCTCCATGACCTGAAGTGTTATATTTATGCATGTATATATGTACCTGGTTGTGAAATATTAAACCCCCCAGGCTCTCGGGAGGGCAATTGAGACTTGGGTTATGCTAGGTAATAAGCGGAAACTAAAGGATTTCAATTTGATGATTGCACCACATTGCTCTGCCTTTCATTGCATCTCGGGGCTTTTTAAGCTAAGTTAAGAGGTGCCACACACTACACATGCATTCCATACCTAAAAAATAAAATACAGATAAAACCAAATAACAGGAAAACCAAACCGCTAGACACACCATACCACACTCACACCACACCCTAGAAGATCCAGTACTTACTTACACTCTCCATCTCCTACTTACAACTACAAGCCCTCTCGCCCTAGTCAGCCATAGTGATAGCCCTATATACAACTAACTCAACCTAGGAGTTTCGTCCCGTCAGGAAGGCAACAAAATCTAATATTTACATCAAAGCCCTGCTAAAATATTGAAAAGTAATCACTTAGATTTCCTCCTAACCTGAATCTAAATCTATTCTGAGTGACTATATTCTGTACCTCCTTCAACTCACTCTGAGTCTGAGTAATGAATACACCCGAACCATGTGTATATGTGCATGTGTATATGTTTACTTGGATCATTTCAAGAGCATTATATTGTGGTGGTTGTTCCACGGAACTGACTCACGTTGTGGATATATATACACATATTACATGTAAGTACGTGGATTTGGTGCAGACAGACTCATCCGAAGAGAAAGAGATGAATGACGCTCGTAAACATTTTCCACAGACCTAGAATAGTGAAAGAAAGAAATAACTTACACTTGAAGCGATGAGTTGATCTAGCGTGACTTTAGCAATCCAAGGGAAGGACTCTTGGTATATCCAAACCAAGTTGACTATTAAAGCTGAGCTCCCGATGAAAGCGAAGGCTTCCATCGCATAGATTGCCACAGCCTATATATAATATTCATTCAGACATTAAATTACACTGCATTACATTACATTACATTAACTTACATTCAATTCAATATTCACCATTCACATTCATTCAACTTTTCATGAACTACAAACCCCTAGGTAATCATCATAATAAAATCAAATTACACCATATTAGCCAAGTATATTAAATAGCCTTGCCATGTCATGCCCATGTCATGCAATCCAAGGCAATTCAATGAGCTTTGATTTTCGTTTCCCCTAGTTTATTGCCGTTTCTTTGTTTGTATGTGTTGTCTGGCTGTGGTAGTCGAGGTCGACTGATTTCTACCTGCTGGTTACTTTAACCAATGCTTTCTCTATGGATAATAAATTACCATTTCTTATAATAATGTCTTAGCTGTAACAACGCTCCTCCACATTGTGGTTATTATGTTATGCTTTACTATGCTTTACTATACTATAATACCATACTATATTATGGTTGTGGTTGTGACTCTGGTTTTGACTCTATGTCTCGGGTTTTGCGTGGCTGAGCTTTGATTGTGCAGTGGGTTGGGGTTGAGGGGAATATCGATGGATCTGTAATATTGAGCTGAGACTTAAATTTTATAAGTGTTACGTACCAATCGGTGGTAGTGGAAAGGAAAGGCGTGGTAGAGTAGAGATATGTCAAGGAAGAGCAGAAGTGAGGTGACAAGCGCGCTGAACAGGATGACGAAGAGCATCAGACGGATGCGAGCTACGTAAGGCAGCATGAAGAGTCCATACAGGGCAGTGCCAGAGTAACACAAGCAGCCTAAGCTTACCATCGACGTCACCTGTAATCATAATCATTCATAGGAATAAATATATTATAGGTATTATATAAAGTCATTACTGTTTTTACGTGTGGGCATATTACTATAAGTATTATGTACTCTTTATTACTATTGCTACAAATTGGTTGCACATGTGGTCTATATGCTATATGTATGTATAGCAACGAAAGATGTATATTAAGCAAAAATGAAAACTAATAATATGCTAGTGTTATTAGACTGTACCCTGTCATTATAAATAATCGAGTTGCATTCACTATACACTACCATTATCAATCATAGAACAAACCCACCATAATTATTACCAATTCACAATTACGACTTATTCTTTCATTTCTCTCGCTTGGATAAACCATTTCACAAAGTTTCGAGTGGCGAATAATAAAACTCTTGTCATGTTATGACTAGATGGCCAATTTAGATAATACTATATATATATATATATATATAGAGAGAGAGAGAGAGAGAGAGAAGGAAGAAAGACCTTAGAGACAAGTACGAGCGGCTGTGGAGTGGAACAATTTTTTATTTCTCCTCCCCCCTGTAAGCTAGTTCTGTAATGCTTTGCCTACTGCCCTCGCCCGCCCATGCCAACTCAATCAAACTCAACTGAGGTCATGTCAACTTGTCTTGGCTTTACTTCACTTTATATTGCTTTCCTTTTTGCTTTACTTTGCATGCAAACTATGTATGCATTTTATTAGGTTCACCCAAAAGACTGGCGTGGCAGGTAGATTTCTCTAGACATGCAGAGAGGCATTGATTGAACTGAAACTGAACTGCACATTCAACATTGCATTGCACAGCAGAGGGTATTATTGGTTTCTTGGAGTTGGAGTTTGAGTTTGAGTCGAAGCTTCGGGTGCTATTACACTGAATACTGAGTACGTATATAATAATGTTCAATTCGCTAGTTCTGCTAATCTTCTATTCTACCCTATTATACATATTTTATACTACGTAATAGTCGATTCTATTAAATTTAATATTATTGACTCTGTGCTTTATTCTACTCTAACTCTACTCTACACTGACTTAAAGTGACGCAAGTAAGTGAATGCAAGGTTTTACTGTTACTTTGCTTTTTGTTACAGCTTCCCCCTCTCCTCGCCTAATGTTTAATGTACCTATAGTATTTTATAGGTACTTCATCTACTTCCGTTGCTGGCTTAAATTGAAAACAAAAAGTAGATATTATTTTGTGATTATCATTATGATATGAACGGGAGCGGCAGTCCTTCGGTTTTCCGTTGGTTGGGTGTATGGACCTTGGTGTATATATAATAAGTCTTTGCCCGGGCTTGAATTGAACAAACGCAGACTTATATCATATATAGTTTCTCCCTTGGTTTTGGACTAGAACTGTCTTTCTCGTCTCCGGTTTCTAAACTCTAGATTAACTACCATTTACTGTAGAATAACCCAGCTATAAAGCCTTAATAGCTGGAGCCGTAGTAAAATTGTAAAAGTATAGCTAGACTACAATACAGAATACATAAAGAAATAAAGATGACGGGAGTTATCGTATACTACAGGAACAGGCACATAGACAGAATACACAGAGAAAGAGAAAGGCTGACAGACAGACAGAGCCATGATACAATGCAATACATTACAATGAAATGAAATACAACAGAACAGAACAGAACGACCAGAACCAGAGCAGAGCTGTATAGTGTACGTACACCGAACAGTCCAGTCCAGGCCTGGAGCAGGGTGCATATAGTAAAATAAAACCATTATAATATTATGTTCGTATTCATCAAACTACTACTATTCCTATTCGGCTCTCGTTTTGTTAGACTTTGCCTTTCGCTTGATCCTAAATTTTTATGATTCATGACACGATGCTTTTAGGGAAAACTAAAAACTGAGAAAGCAAGGAAATGCAAAGGCAACTATAACTACAAATATAAAGGCAGAGCGTAAAGCAAGGCAAGGCAATGCATAAGACAAGGCAAGGCAATGCAATGCAACGCAACGTATAAAGCAACGCATATAAGGCAAGGCAAGACAAGGAAAAGCAAAGTAAAGGCATGCTCGACTTAACTTGACTTGCAACTGGTACAAAAGCCAAGTTTCTTTGATGTGGTTCTTTGAATAGTTTTATACAATATATTAGAAGTGGATTGTGTGTGACTGCAATGTAGTCGAGTAGAGAAAGATTGTAGAAGACCTGGAATATTATGTTGACACTTTCATATAGGTATGTGGAATATTAATTTTGATTCCGTGCCCTGTACTTGTAGGGGACGTACTGTACCTATTCTATTCAACTGTACCCGTCCATTCTGTAGAAGGAGTAATATTATGTGAAAGTAAAACATGTCTTGATTTTCATAAGCATAATATTGTAAGGTAAAGTGATGTGAACTGTAGTATACTGTTGCTGTACTGAGTGAATGGTGTACTGTAGTGACTTTGCTTTATGACTCTAACTGTTTGCAGAACACTGCATGAGTGAGCTTTTATACATAATATAGATTTGATGTAATGTAGATATATATATAGGTGGTCGGTTGGTACTGTTGAAGTACTGTTTGTTTGCACATTTCATAGCATATACCTACATCGAAAAGTAAATATGTAGGTAGGTAGGTAGGTATTAGGTACCAAACCAACCAACGCAACGTGAAGATGCAAATATGTTTTGCATTGTATTGCAATTGCTGTGTAGTAAAGCAAACTATTACTACCTAACAAACCACAGTATTTAGGTATGTACTGTTTGCCAATAATGAATTCTTTAGAGTATCCTGGATTTATTTTATATAGCAGGCAGGAAAGCTTAGAGTGGTCATATTATATTGTAACTATAACATGACATAACTACCTTTAATGCTAGATTCTTGGAAAATCTGCACAACCGGGGGCCTTGGTTAAGAAGACTAGGAAAATACAAAAGAATGAAGTAGTCTGGGGAAAAGGAGTTGGAGTTGGACTAGAGGAGGAGGAGGAGGAGTGTTGTTGATGTTGATTGTTTTAGTTTGACTTGCTCTTGCATTGAAGTTTTATTTTAATTGAAAATGTTTCCTGAGAATTTAATAGAATGGGAGGAAGAATAGATCGTAAAGAAGATGCTTACCAAAAGTACAATTCTGAGTATTCCTATGGGCGTCTTGAGATGATTGGTATCACAATACACCGAGACTGGGCCGCCCGTCCTCACTTCGGACTCCTCCATCTGTGAAGAAAAGCCGGCTACTTAAAAATTAATGATCTCGATCGCCTAATGAGCTGCCTGCAACATTTGGCGGATGTCATTGCATGTTGCATGTCATCACCACGTACAGTAACTAGTGTACGTCATGCTGTCATCATGATATGTTTTAAACGAGAAAATGTAAGAGAGATATATAGATAAAGAGCAAGAGAGAGAGATAGAGAGAGAAAGAGATAGAAAAAAGACAAAGGATAAATAAAATTGAATTTACATTGATTTATTTGATTGGAACAATTACAGTATTTGGTCAAGTTAGCACAGTGAAAGTGAATGAATGAATGAATGATTGACAGAAATGAATGAATGAATGAAGAAAGTGAAAAGTGAATGAAGAAAGTAAAAGAATAGAAATGAAGTGATTTAGAGTGAGAGTGGAACTGGAATGGAACTGACTATGTTATTGTGGTAAAGGGCGTGCGAATCCCAAGAGTGGACGGAAGTGCGGGAGTCACAGGTCATATCGTAGGGCAGCCGCGAAACGGAGCCGTCGATCTCAAAGTCTTGTAAATCATCTGTGTGTACACTGATTGGCTCCAAGTCACGAATCTCGTCGAGAAGAGCGTCAATCTCATCCGCGGCGTAGAGGTCAGAGACGGAATTTATATATCGGCCAGATGCCGAAGCCGACCCGGATCTCAAAGATAGCTTCTCACTCACACTCAGCTGCTCCGACTTACTCCAATCCCTTGGAATCCCGCACTTGGACGGCATTGTCCTGCACTACCATCACCATTCCTATTCCCTCTACAAATTGTTAATTCAAATCCTCCTTCTTGAAACTTTTCTCCCGTATTCTTAACTCTTGGGTTCGAATTTTTGCTACCTCTACAGACCCTGCTACTGTCTTTTTCAACGCTTACCCTCTGCCAATATCTATTTCTATTATTAATATTCTTATTATTATTGTTACTGGGAGTAGTGAGGGTTGAGCTACTCTCAACAGTAGTACCACTGGTATGCTTATGAGTACTAGTAGTATTATCGTTTCTGAATGAGCACTTGGACTTTCCTGTTGGCGTTTTTCGCAGGAGAAATCTGAAATATCCTTGATGTTGACGTGTAGACTGGCACTGCCGTTGTCTCCACAATAACAAGCACAAGCAGGATGACCACGACGATGAGAAGAATCGAGACCGACTACTACGACCACCGACACCACCAACACCAACACTACCACTAGTCCAACAGTCCAAAACTGAATGCGAGTAAATGCTCATCTTTCCTTTCGACAACTCTCATAATAAACACATTCACTCTGCTGCCTATGTCGGTCGTGGCTGGTTGGTCTGGTTTAGTGTCTAGTTGTCTTGCTTGATAGGCTGCGTTCTTTTACGGTCTTAACAAGTACAAGTACAAGTACAAGTAGACCAAAAGTAAGTAAGTATGTAGAAGTATGTAGCTAAAACTATGCACTCTGTCCGCGTATCTATCTATCTATACTAGGTATGTTTGTATATGTATGTGTAGTGGAAAGTAAAGCAGTATATTGTATGTACAGTAGTATATCTCTGCCTTTGACTTGACTCTGCTTTCGCTATGTGTCTTTTCACCAAGCAAGCACCGACAGTCAGTTCACTGGATATCAGTTTACTTGAGTTCAGCTCAGCTCTCGTTCACTCCGCTTGTAGTCCGACCCGACGGACCCACCAACCAACTCAATGTCGGACGTTTCGACGCAACTCAACTACCGCAGTTTCCCGTCTGATCCAAAGCTCGCTCTCAGTCCCGATCTCTACCCCGACCGAACCGAGTCCCACCGACACCAAACACCGAAAGAGTCAGAGCACAGCGAGTCGAGCGAGTCATGCATCTATCCATCGATCGATGAAAATGCTCCCTTCTACCGGAAAATTTTCTCGCCAGCTAACCCTCCGTCCTTTGAACCATACCCAAGGCTTCCCCTCCCGGCACAAAAAACTTATCTTAGCCGACTGGAACAGTCCGTCAGTCCGTACCGAATTTATGCAACACAACCAACAGAGCCGTCCAGCCCACACAAGAGTCTAGTCTAGCTATATTGTATCTCTATAGTTTTAGCGTCCTTTGCTTTGCTTTGCCTTGCCTTGTCTTGGCTTGGCTTGGGGACGACAATAAACCAAGCAGTCTAAATTCAACTCAACTCAAAGCAAAGCTCACAAGCAGTTCAACATGAATTTTTATCAACCCCAACAAACTTTCCCCTTACTTTCCATTTTCATTCATACTCTATATTCTAGAAAGTTATCTGAATTCTCAACTGAGTCAGCCTCTTCTCAACTGAATTGATTGTTGCACAATTCCCCTTTTCATTGAGCTCACTCACGACGGGATGACACACAATACAATACAATTCACATTAGATTACGTACATTCACTCAGCATCACATCCCAGCACAGCATCCCAATCCACATCGCATCCCATTCTCTCATCCCTTTTCTGCATTCTGGTCCTCCTTTAGTTTCCTGCTCCCATGCATAGACCTCTAGGTCTCTCTCGACCCGTCATGTCTTTCTGCATTAATTCTGTACATCAGGGTGACGTGACTGGGTTCAGTTTTAGTTCTAACTTCGGCTTCACTGCCATCACATGGCTACAGCTTGGATTCAGTTTAGTTTAGTTTAGTATACAGAATATACACAGTGACTGCCGCTGGACTGGGTGGGTACAGTACATTTACCCTAGTTTTTTACTACACTACTAGGCTAGCCTTAGACTGAACTCAACTGAAAACTGACTCAAGTGGTCTGTGCGAAAAGAGTAGAGAGGACAGTCTCCTCCCTCGTAGTGCTGGCTTGGCTACTAAATCCCGAATCAACTCTGCATCTCATTTTACGAGCCGATAAAATAGTGAGAGTTCCCTGTAGATGTCATAAATGACATCGGGGGAATTACTCCCCGAAATCTCGACCAGATTTATGTTATCATATCAGTATAAGAGGGTTTCTCCGGTTGGGTTTTTGGTTGGAATAAAATACCCGCATATCTGTATATGCCAACTCCCTACATACAAAGCATGCGTTTCTTCCTCCCTATTACATATAGATGTAAAATAATGCGGATACGATGCGAGTATGTATACATACAATGAAATAAAGTAGTATATATAAGAGTACACACTCACACACCCAAGAGTTTTTTTTTAACATGCGGAAGTCTTTTGTTCCATGCCACTTTTTACAAGCCTTTTTTTCTAAAGTGTGCATGACATTACATTACAATGAATTGCTCTAAAGATTGTAGTTGCAGTTTGCAGTAGTACTGGTAGTGGTAGTCGCCGTAATTCGTAGTAGTGGCCCTGGCCTGGCATGGTACACCAAACAAGAGCAAGCACAGCAGTGTATGTAACGTGTCCTGTGGTAGACAAGCATGTATTCAAGTATAGTGTAAGTGTGTATGTTGATATGGAAATGAAGTTTGTTGGGAGTTAAACTGTGTACTAGAGTACGTGCTCTCTCTCTCTCTTTCTGGTTTGATCTGGTTCCTACTGGTTTTACTACAGACCAGTACAGTCCAGTCCAGTCGCACCCAGGCAGGCCAGTATATGCTATAGTTTGGTAGGCCAAGTGCCAACACCAAGTCATACGACCGAAACCACACCATACTGCTGAACTACTCTGAGATGAGAATAGTAAACCACTAACCAGTTCAGTTCGGTCTATCTTGTATCTTTCCGTCCACTCTGCCGACTCCGCTCTAGTTCGTTGGTTTGATTCAACTGACTGACCTGCTGGACTTAGTTTGAGGTTAGATTGAACTGGAAAATTTTATGTGAAGAGAGGAGATAAGAGCTCTCTTATAATGTTTATTACACTTGATGGAAGAACAAGTTCAGGATAGAAGGGAAATGCCGTATCCGCATGTATAGATTTCATTGTAAATTGTTAATTCATTTTCTTTTAATAGTGAATGAAATGCTACAAGTGTTAGTTAATACCCCTGTAGATGGATAAATTAAAACAATGTACTTTTGTACAGTTTATTGCATATTGAGAAAGAAAAAA
>JAAXYV010000302.1:0-13203 GCA_036851875.1 Novacerus sp. FZ-2019
AAGTGTCGATGAAAAAACGACAATCATACATGAAATTGATACCCTCATATCAGTTGTTCAAAACATTTTAGACAAGGTCTGTATGAAACTTTGTAATATTTAAATAATTAACTTTAGCCGATCAAGACTCCCTACAGGGATAGGGGCAGAAGTGTACAATTTTTTTTTAAATGGGTTATTGACTGCTTTCCCTCTCTAATATCAAAGGTCGCTCAGAATTTTTCTTCTGAAATAAGAATTAAGTCAGAAGCTGCTCCTTCCAATGGTTGCAGTCTTCGATCTGAACAACGTCGAATATTGTAGTTAGGTATTTACTATTTAGGAATTCAGAGGTGAACCTAAGTTCAGAGACTGTAAAACGTGTTACAAACATAGACAATTTAAGCTTTCAACCCTTTAACAGAATCTTAATTATTTCACACCAACACAATTCCTATAGATTTGACTTAGAGTGCAACTACAATTTAAAAAAAAATTGTCGTGTTAGAACCTAATTGGTCACTTTCACCGTACCCGTATCGTATCCCATGTGTACCGAACTACGATAAGCATAAAACTCCTTACATCTGCATCAAGTACCATGGTTATGGTTTGATGTTTTCTGAAAGGCGAAATGCTTGCTTTAGTGTAATGTTCAAATAAACCAAGTTAACATCAAAGTCAAAGATACGTGAAAATAAAATGAATGTTCTTGTTTGTGTAAAGAAAACCCTAAATTCATTTACAAATAATCGTCAATAATAACAATAAAGAGAATGAATATCTGAACACTTGTAGGCCAGCAATAACTTACAAGTATTTCTTTAGACTACAATATCAAGTACCATGCATCCAATTTCCGCCAATGATTAAACCCACAACATATATGATTACACAACCTGTAATCAAATCCCACATGATTGTGCGTCAAACACTAGTACCGTGATTGAAATTCCCTGTCATGATTAAAACATAAGAGGTCAAACGACAAAATTAGTTCAAACTCAAAACATATTTGCACTTACAACGCAGTACAATACAAATAACAGCAAAATAACACAGGTTACAAACTGCCTGCAATATTTGTACAAACTTTTTCCCCCTATCCCATCCATTTATTTCCATGCAGACTTGAAAGGGGAAGAAAGGAAGGAAGCAAAATAAGTAGTGTGTGTGCAAAGTTTTTCCTTTACTTCAATTCAACCAATAATATACCAATGTGAAAGCAAAGTTAGACCTATGTATGAGATCCCGAAAAACCTTCCATTTCATTTCAGCACCAGCCTACAGTATTCCATCAACATCGAGTACTTTAATGTTTCTTCCCCTCCATCCTACTTTCCATTCCTTATTCCTTCCAAAACTGGGAACGAGTGGGAACTCAGTAGAAGAGCCGCAGAAGAAAATCTACGCAACGTAACTTTACTACTTTTACTACTACGCTTCAGTTTTGGGCACTACTTTACAAACTACAACTAACTCCTCCACTCGACTCGACTCCACTCTCCACACATACCAGTCAGCAGAAAGTCAGAATTCTACAGCAACTACATGGCATGGAGTTTAGTATTTATTCGCTAGGTAATTTGGCATTCTGTATATTTAAGAGTTATTTGTGTCTCCACCCTGTTTCACTGTAAGAAAGTTTACATCCGAATTTCCTGTATTGAGTTGCTGCGGTTTCTGTGAAAAACGAATCGAATCTGAGTTAGGTTCAGTTCTGACAAACAAAAGTTTTACGCTGACTTTCAGTGTATAGTTTTTGTAGATACAAGGGCATTATCGGTGAATGACATTCTTTAAGGTTGAAAGCTCGTGAAATGTACAATTCTTGCCCGTTTTCCACTGACGATCACAACAGTTGTGCAAGTAAAATGCAGACTGTTAGTTTAGTTCCACTGCACTAACTCTTGGGGTGGAACTCAGTATGGTATGGTTGACTTGATTGGACTATTTATCTTTGATTTGCCGCCGTCATGGCATTTTTGTACTCGAACTTCTTGTAAGCAATGTAAAGGCATATTATATACAGACCAAACTCCGTGCAATGCGTTTGTATGAAGTTGAAGGACAAAGAAAAAACAAAGTTGAATGGAAATAATTGTTTTTGATGCCAAATTTCGAACAAGTAATATAAGCCAAAATAAAATCAGAATTTAGTTACTATTGTAAAATATTGTATAAATATGGTTGAGTAGACGTTGAAATGAAATTTATTGAGGAAGTTGGCTTGAAAAATCAAAAGCTTGACATGGCATGTATAGTAGTGAATTTAGTTGGAGGATGTAGAGACCACAAAGTATACGAAGGAAGATTGGAAATACGATTATGAAGATTCAGAGTTATTTTTATACTTCGGGTTCGGGTTGGTGCATGTGGGAGATCTTCGTTTCCATGTCTTTTCGTATGCATGTAGTTTGCAGTGAATAGATGGATGAAGCAGTGAACTGAAATTGAACCGGCACTACTGTACTCTCCGTCTGTCTCAACTCAGTTCTGTCCAACTTAGCATTCAACTATTAAAAGGATATAGTTGTACAAAGTTTTACAGACAAATGGTACTTGTTAATGTAAGCGGAGTCTTGGTGGCTTCTATTATTTTTTCATTGAAAGAAGGAATTTTATTTTTTTAACTTGCGGACGACTGACAGACACTCTTCCATTTCCATCTCATCTCCCATCTATCCTCCATTATCAATTGAATGGAAGGCAACTCATACTGATATCTCTCCTCTGACCTTACTAAGTACTTACGTTTCCGTAGGTTGGTAGGCATTAGTTTGTCTACTAGTAATACTAACGCAATATAATTTCATGTTACTCTACTGTCTTAGATTATACGAACGAATGGGAGTGAGAGAGTTAGAATTGCTTCGCTGTTGAGCTGGTTTTTGAAAAGTTGAAGGAAAGAATCAAACTCAAGATCTTTTTGCTCAACTTCTTTTCTTGTTCTTTGGGTGTTTCCCTCTGTGAGCTCTATTTAAATGCCTTTATGTATTTAAATAGACATGGGAGTTGAGTGTAACACAGAATGAAATTCTATCCTCTCCTCGCAACCATTCCTTGTAGTATCATGTCGGAAAGTAATTGGGGCCCTTTGCATAATCTGATGTCTACTCGTCTATTATATTATCCTGTCGAGGAAGGGCTTGTGATGATTCCATATCTATCCCGCTATGTCTACTCTCCCAAACATTACTGAAATTCATTAAGTGCCACTATTAGTAACCTTAAATTTTCTTACAAATGGAATGAGAAAACTTGTGCACTGGCTTAATGAATGTATACCTGTTCAGCAGAGTATTTTCTGTAAGATGTCAAATGATTTTAACAAACAGGATGTCTCAAATACAGAGTTATTGTAATTTCATAGATTAGACAGAGTCTAGACAGAGTATTGCGGATAGTAATAGAGTACAGACTAGTCATAGAGTAAAGAGTATGCAGTATTATGCATGCAGTGTAAAACCATAGAGTATAAAATCATGGAGTATAAAATCATTCAGTATGAGGTATAGGATACATATGGGTGTCGAAGATATCCCAAATGTCAGACAGCTCAAGCAGGACGTCAAATATTAGCAAACCTTAGCGGGATAGATAGTATATATATATATATATGGTACTGTTATATATATGTATGAATGTAATAGAATAGTATGTTCGGAAAATTGTCCTTCGGTAGTTTTTTAATGCAGTACTTCAGTAATTAGATCATTAGGGACTGAAATGTTAGAATTTGGACAAGCAACTTGAAAACCTGTATTAGTGATATTTGTTTGTAATGTAATGAAATCATATCTTGATTGACTGCACAGAATCCTGCCATATCAGATGTCTACACGGAACATTCAGCAAGTGTCATCGTGGCCAAATACTCGCCTAGTGGGTTTTACATTTCTTCGGCGGGTAATCTATATAATATCTTGAGTTCCTATAACTAATGAGAAACATTCGGAAATTGTATGTTTCAATGAAACTTAATTTATTACGCAGATCAAACGGGTAAAGTCCGAATCTGGGATACAGTGAATAAGGAACATATTTTAAAGAATGAATTCCAGCCGTTTGGTGGACCAATCAAAGACATTGGCTGGTCACCGGACAGTCAAAGGATGGTAGTAGTTGGAGAAGGTCGAGAAAGGTCTGTAATGATAGATATAAAGTATTGTGAAGTGATCAGATGAATATTTCAGTGAAACATGATACGTTAATACTGAAGAAGTTTTTTTCATTATTAAACTATTAGGTTCGGACACGTTTTCATGGCAGATACGGGTACTTCTGTGGGTGAAATCTCAGGTCAATCGAAGCCTATTAACTCCTGTGACTTCCGTCCAACTAGACCATTTCGTATTATTACTGGTAGTGAAGATAACACGATTGGCATTTTTGAGGGACCACCATTTAAATTTAAATGTACCAAAAAGGTAAAACCTTGCACAAAATTCATTTCTTGTCTGTATTTTGTGTCACGTGGAGTTAACAAATTTAAACATTTTGTGACAGGAACATACCAGATTTGTTCAAGCGGTTCGGTATTCCCCGGATGGAGAAAAATTTGCATCCGGCGGATTCGATGGAAAAGTGTTTTTGTATGAAGGAAAAGATTCAGAGCTGATTGGTGAGATAGGTTCACCTGCTCATAACGGCGGAGTTTATGGGGTAAGTTAAACATCATTTTCACTGCTGTTCCGAACAGTTTCGAATATTACGTTTCGAAGGCTTCCGCTTATCAACTTTGTGCAGTTACAATGCATCTTCGTTGAAAACGTGATGTTCGAAGCTGTTCGAAATCGAAGTGGAATGAGGCTTTACTGTGAAATATTATGTTAAATTAAAGTATGTTGAACTCAAATAATATATTTCGTAGGTGGCTTTCAGTCCAGATAGTAAACAACTGCTGACCGCTTCGGGCGACAAAACCTGTCGTCTGTGGGATGTGGAAACAAGGGAAATGATCTCAGAATTTCCCATGGGAAGTCAAGTTGATGATCAGCAGGTAGGCTATAATTTTAATGAAATTCTTTTCCATAATATATCTTGTGTTTAATATTTAATTCGATCAATTGTTTCTGCAGGTGTCGTGTTTGTGGCAAGGATCCCACGTGTTGACGGTTTCTCTCAGCGGGTTCATTACCTACTTGGATCTTAATAATCCAGGAAAACCTCTACGTATTATTAAGGTATGTAGTAGTTGCATTCCAAAATAAGAGACCAGGGAAGAGAATTATGCATAGTGAACTAATTTGTGTACTTGTATATTTCTTTTTGAAGGGGCACAATAAGCCTATCACCGTAATGTGTTTGAACGAGGACAGAACAAAGATCTTTACTGGCTCTCATGACGGATGGGTGACTCATTGGGATGCGACGACAGGAGAAAATGATCGAATTGCTGGAGTTGGTCATGGAAATCAAATTAATGGCATGCGAATTCTGGGTAATACGCTGTACACATGTGGAATCGATGACACTCTTCGTCTAGCCGACTTGAGCACATGTAGTTACACCAATACCAATGATATCAAGTTAGGCTCCCAACCACGAGGAATGGATATCTTTGAAGATAGGGTCATCATTGCTACTGTCAAAGAGGTGAAGAATGTGTATTTATTTTATTTCGACAATTTATTATAATTTTGGTGCATTCGATTTTCATCTTTTGGTTTTATTTCTTGTCTTTCCAGCTGCTTCTCCTCGAAAGTGGACGCAAAGTTGGGAGTTTGGCTTGTGACTATGAGCCATCCAGTTTGGCTATTAATTCGGGGCAAGGTGATATTGCTGTTGGTGGATCAATGGATAGTAAGGTAAAAGAAAGTAGCTTGACTATCATAAAGATGTATTCAATGTTGGCAAATTCGTGTTGGTTCGGGTCTTTTTACTATAGGTTTATATAGAGTTGAATGTGTTCAAAAATATAAAGATCGAAACCAAGCCACATAAATACCAATCTTGCCCACTTGCCCACTGGGGTATTATTTTTGGTCAAATACTGTGTCAAAACTATGATATGTTTTTGTAGGTTCACGTGTATGTGTTAAATGGTGCGAGTTTCTCTCAGAAAGCTACATTGGATCATCTAGGGCCTGTAACTGATGTTTCATATTCTCCAGATGGAAATTATCTGGCCGCGTCGGATGGTCATCGTAAAGTTGTTCTTTACACCACCGCTAATTATGAGGTAATCGTTGTGTTTATGAATATTCTTGATTAAAATTAAATCATTGTTTAATGTTTTACTTTCTTATCTACAACCATAAAATTGATTACAATTTTTTGTCTCGTAGCTGGCCAACAAACAAGAATGGGGCTTCCATAGTGCTAAAGTTAATTGTGTCTCATGGTCACCAGATTCAAAGTTAGTGGCAAGTGGAAGTCTAGACACGACTATCATAGTGTGGAGCGTTGATCAGCCTAACAAGCATCTCACTATCAAAAGTACGTTTGAATTCGGCACTAATTTATAATGGTTTACGGCGTTGAAAGATGTTAATATTGGCAAATAATTGTATTGAATAATTGCAGATGCCCATCCACAAAGTCAAATCACTGGATTGGCATGGTTGGACAACAATACTATTGTCTCAACAGGCCAAGATGCCAACACAAAAATATGGGAAGTCACAGGGTTCCCACAGTAATTACTGCAGGGAAGCTAACTTTGTACCTACATAACACTAAATGACTTACAGATTTATGACTATTGGGAAAGGAATCACAAATAAAAATATTATACAACCTACAGCTGGTATCATTACTACACTACAATGTTCAGAGGTGTATTTAAGTGGGGGAATTATAATGTTAAATAATTCTTTGGTTTTCATGTGGAATCAAACGACGTACATTTACAAGATTGTATACTACATATGAAAACATCTGTGGGTTTGGTTATTGAAAAATTAGATAATGTAAAATTATTTCATATTTGTGTTGTAGAATAACAAGTACAGAATCATCAAATAATCTGGAATTACATCAAACTAGTACTATTATTTTGTTATTATTAATTTAATTGATATTTCATTATAAAGAAGCGTTTTTCAACGCCCTTACAAAATTAATCAATCAAGTATTATTTGAAAGTAGAAGTATTTAATGTTTCAGTTGAAGTTTTGCATCATTATAAATTTATATAATTTTGAGTTCCAAGACTATAAAAAGTTTAGTCATTTGAATTTAATCCAGAGTATATTGCAACCAAATATAAATTGATTCCTTGTATTTGCAATATCGTTTATCGTTGCAATCATAAACAACACGAAAAGAACAAAATATGATTTCTTCTAGTCTTCCCTTTTCCCTTGGTTAGGATTGTGTACAGCTGCCTCTTTCGTGTGGTGAATATTGTGTAAGTATTTATGAAGTATTAATTATTTATTAAGTTGAAGCTGGTGATTTAACTAACATTAGGCCAATTGTTTGTATTAAAGTGCAGATATTAAATCGAGATTTATTGGTGTATTCAGTACAGATTGTTTTAACAGAAGTCATCAAATGGTGCTTCTTATTCTCACGTGGTGTCTGCATATCATACCTAATTATTTATATAATTAACGTTTTGCTTTGTTAAGGGTATTTACTCACCATGTTTACATGAATTGTTAATTCAATTAATAATGATGTTTGTATCTGTAATTCCGAGTGAACATTTTACGTAAGATTGGAACAGTGCCTAATAATCTTCGTATTGTCAGCACATAAGACTAAGCTTGGTTGCCTAATATATATACTTATAATGTCGCAAGTTTTCGTTGTGTGGAACTATAAACTGATTTCAGGAGAGTAATTTTGTAGTTTACTACACTATTTCATCATCCTATGCTTTGGCAATGTATAGATATGAATACTAAAGCCACCAATGTGTGTCTGAGTGAGTGTTGTATTTGATATAAATGTTGTTGTATTATATGTACTCATATATACAAAAATATAAAGCCCAAAAATAAAGTACAAAACGTGCTATGGGAATACTTCATGTTTTTATTTGTAGATAGAATCATTGAATTGCAAACAATAGTATTTTCGGGTTACAATGAAGTTGCATGAAAGGGTGAATGCAGTGTAGAATCAGAATGAATTTATCATCATTGGATTTCTATTACTATTATCGTATTTTCATCTGAACTACATGGTTTCTAAGCCAATTGTATTGTAAGCTAAAGTAAGTAGTTGATGTTACACAGAAACAAACATTTAAGGCGTAAAAAGTCTATGGACCCTTTTCTGATTTTGTAACTTTCGCAAAAAATTATGTACATTTGCTAATTAATATTTGCTATTTGAAAGCTTACTTCATTCCCTACGTTTTGGAGTTTAAAAGCAAACAAATTGTAATAGGGCTTATTCTTGTGCTAAATACAATATAAATAAAAATCATGGCAAGCATGATATACCCAAGTATAGCTGAAGCGAACCACATATTACTATTATTTGCCATTTATCCACTTAATTTGTGGTACTAGAAGTCAAGTGACGTTACGACACTGTGCAGTAACATGACAATAATTTATTTACGAATAATAGTAAGTTATTCGGCTTTTCAATTTGAACCCTGACGTGCCATTGTCACCGCTTGGGGTGAGTGAGTTCACAGGAAGTTTTTAAAATAATAAACCAGGTCACAGGGTCCCAATTATGCCAGAATATTCGAAATGTTTGAGTCGTGTGAACTTTATTTACGAATAAGTTATACGAAATCTGAACCTTATTATATCAACATATATACAAAGCACAATATTAGTTCATCATTCCCAACTTTTTGATCCATCATTACCTCGCTGGTTGAACTTAACCGATGAGAAGCATGGCATATAAGGGCTATCGTCGGCAGCGACTTGATCTCTACCGTCTGACTTTGTCTCTTGCACTGAGAAACGTAATTTAATAGACGTAGAAATTACGAGAATTTGTGGTTTATTGGATTACTTAGCGAATAATCTAATTTCATCAGAGTGAATGAGTGAAAAGGCATAGAGAGTACAAACTTTAATATGATCTCGTTCGAAACTTTACCGTGTCTGATATCTTTAAACCCCCATTTATATTGTTTGTCAAATGGAGAAATCAATTAAATTTGAAATTTAACGTCATAAAGTACTCATATTTTTAGTGCTTCAAATTCGCGATTTTTAATTACTACATGAAAATGTATTGTAGCTAGTGAATAAAAAAAATTGTTGTCATCCATAATATACTGAAATTTTGACTTAAATACCGCTTGAGTCTACTCTAACATAAAAGACTCTAGTAGGGTGAAGAAAGAGTGACAGTTTATAATACAAATCTCACATTTGGTACAATGTACTGGATAATGTGAAGGGATAATAAATAAAAGATTTAACATTCCACAGCGACCTTGATTTTTTTGTGCTATATTATTATAAAATCATTTCTGATCAGAATCTTACTGAAGGACACTAGTCTGATAGGGTTTAGCGTTCATAGCATTAAAAAACAGCCAGATATTCTGCATACTGAAACTTATACCAGGGACGGCGTGAATGAATTTAACATATTTCTACCTTAAAGATTTGTGATATTATCTTTCAAGAACTAAAATGAAGCAACGAAGATCAGACTGTCAGATAAGAATGTACGTTATTTTTTAGATACTCTTGATTTTACAGGTTTAAGAAAGTATTAAAATAAAAGTATGTATCAGTAAGCATATGTGCGTCATAACCTCTGTGTTTTGAGTTGAAGGTACGTTCAACTTACTATTTCATAAAATCTGAATTTATTATCGATTCACCAACCCACAGGGGCGTAACTAAGGAAGCAATTCTCCATCCATGAACGCACTTCCAACAGGAATTTTTTTTTACATATATATAAATATAATCTGCTCAACAGTACAATGACGATATTGTATTAGTTGCTGCAGAAATAGTCATTCATAAAATAAGTAAGTTGTGTGATGTTAGTCGGATTTATAGAATATGGCAATTACAGTTTTCACTGTTTAAAAGAATCATGATGCAGTAATTCAAAGCACCGAATGTACGATAAAACGGCGAAGAAAAATAAGCACCGGAGTTGGAGAAGAAGTGTTAGGACAAACAGGCCACAACGGTATGAAGTTAAGTCAAATTGTGCGTCATCATTCGTAGCAAACGTCTTCACCGTTGTGGAGGACAACCAATGCTTTCCCAGACGAAACACCATTATCGATTAAGAATCAGGACAAATAGATTAAGACTTTATTCCGCAGTACTATTAGTAACTGTAGGTGATACATTGAGAAGATAATTGTATGACGTCAAGGAATACCTCTGAAAAAGAATCAATCAATCCATTTGTTCGATATGTGAATTGAAGTTAAACTTTATGAACGTGTGAACTGTGGCAAAATCAAGGAGCATTCTACTTTAGGATATCGTAGGAAGGTTAAGTAGAATTATAAGGAAGATTTATTCTGCATAATACCTTTCGTAGTCACTCAACGTTCTACTCCGAAAAATTCAACAGATCATATACATACAATTTAACAGATCATATGCATAAATCATTTCTTATAGAAATTACAAGCTCATTGATTGGAAGATACTTAACTCCGATCTCCAAAATTTAAATTGGAATTCAATTACAAATAGCACTAACGTCGATAATCAACTAAAACACTTTGTGGGAAAAATCCTCTTTGAGCTATACAAGGAAGTACCCTTAAAAGCAAGAGAGTCAAAAGTTAATCGACCTCGTGGATGTCAGCTGATATCCAGAGCTAAATAAGAGCACACGATACAGCGAAGTCAACCTTCATACTACTAAGATCTGAAGCTATAAAGTTGTTAATCAACACAGAAGTGAAACAAATATTCTAGTTAATAATAGTAAGCGTTCTTATTTCTTAAACACATTAGACAAATTAACAGAATCTAAGTCAATATGGGATCTCTATAACAAATTAATACGAAAGGTTTACAACACAAAAATAAAACAAGAAATAATCTTAAGAACTGAACATAAATTGATTACGGATGACAAAGATATCTCCGAAATATTTGGAGAAAGTCTTATAATTACGGACGATGATATAAAGCTGACAAGGAAAATTTTTTGTCAACCTTAAACACAAATAAATAAAATTTATTACAGGACGAGGTGCTCATTTCTGAAATTGACTCTGAGAAAACTTTTCACTCACTAAATACCAGAAAAGTAAGATCAGACAAGTCCCTCTATGATGGAATAAATAATTGCATCAGATCATTATTGGCAACACTAACAAATGATTTTTAATCTTATGTTAAGTGACGGCACACTCGCACACTACCAACAAAATTAAACATGCTCAAATTTTCCCATTGTACAAGGGAAAAGGAAATATTCGTGATCATCTATCCTAGAGACCCATCTCTAATCTGACTTTATTATCAAGTTATGGGAAATTGTAATTAAAAATAAATTCAGGATTGCCGTTGAAGCAAACAATCTACTTGATCAGAATCACATGGGTTTAAATCAGGCAGATCCTGCACTACAGCACTCACTGACCTCACCCAATTTATCCACAGATCATTGGACAAGCCACACAATAAAAAGCTATAGTCTTGTACATAAATTTAAGTAAAGCATTTGATTATGTTAGCCATCTTTCATTATTGAAAATATTGCGTGACCAATTTCTGATAAATCACAAATAATCATACTAATTTAGAGTTACTTAATTGATAGAAATGTTATCATTAGGATAGAACCATTTTAAAAGTGTCCAAGGTAAAGTTTTGAAAGCATTAGGCTGCATACTAAACTTCCAAAGAAAGATCCCAGAAAAAGTCTTTATACTTGTGTTAAACACCTACGTATATTCTACAATCGATTATGTCCTATCTATATTGGGCATACGTGTATAAATTACCTTCACGTAATCCAAAATAGAACAAACCGCTTTAAACGCACATAACCAGTAGCGATAGTAATTGTTTCAAATTGTTACGATTAATTGTTTTTGTTTTTACAAAGTGATGAAAGCAACGTTCTATAGTACAGTTTTTATTTTTAAGTGTGATCGGCCAAAAGGTTTAAAAGTAATTGTAAGGACAAACACCTTTGACCCAGTGAGACCATCGTCGGATTTATCCGTCACTATTTAAAATGTAGTACATGTGTGCTAAATTTGTTGACAATGGGTAAAACGATTTGAAAGTAAAGATACAGAAAGACAATTGACCTTTTACCGAGTGACCCCACCTTTGAACCTAATCGATCTTTTAGCCATACGGAACTGTGTACCAAATTTGATCAAGATCGGTCAAAAGGTTCGAAAGGATCGCGTGTATCTTGTTTGAGGTCATGTTTGACATAGTTACGCCGTCTGGGAACTTAACATTTCTTTTGATCTTGAGTACACGTGTGTTAAATTTGGTCACGATCAGTCAAACCGTTTAGAAGTTGCCTCAGGTTTGGCGCATGAGCTGCACATGAGTTATCACGTACAAGAAGCATAGGTAGTTTGTTTGTAGGTTCCATGAACTAAAGTATTCAGGATGACAGTAAACGTTTCGTTTGGCGAAAAGTGAGCGTAACACCGAATGCAAACGCAAATGCGCAGCAGTAGGAATTCTTTCAGTACTCTGAGACTCCTGATACTGATGTGGCTGTTCTTGACCGCTTTTCCAATGTAGAGAAGATGTTTTTTAAATTCAACACGGCAATTCCGTCGTCCGGACTTAAAGAAAGAGTCTTCAGTCTTGATGGACTGATAAATACACCTAATTGGAGAAACTTAAGCGATGAAATGTTTGAATCACCATTATTCCTAAATAGGTGTACCTAATTGTTGTTTTCATAATTGATTGTACTAGCGTTTTGTATTTGTACGGCTTATTCCATTTTGTAGAAATATTCTACCTGTTCTTATGCTCATTTCAATTGATTTTTATTGAAAGTTGTAGATTACTGTAAACTGTAATCGATTGCATTTTCCAGAAATAAAGTAATCTGCAATGTAATCATTAATTTTTTTAGAAGTAATCGTGTAATCTGTAATAGATTACATTTGAATGTAATCTAGCCCAACCCTGATTATAGGCGACCATAAGTATGGATTATAGTGTTTGAATGGTGTAGTATCTTAGAGAATGTACTGACGATTCACCGTATCTTGGCGTTAACCCGTGATAGTGGGCAACAAGCCTGATTTCTACGTATTCTAAGGTAGAAGCCATTATACTTCCCCTCAAACCCATCCAAATTCTCCTATCCCACTCCATACGAAAT
>JAAXYV010000303.1:0-13195 GCA_036851875.1 Novacerus sp. FZ-2019
TATATTCCTACGTATGTTTGCATTGTACTGTGTCTCTGCTCTGTCCTCCTTCGTTTTGATTTGGTTTGTTGGAGTAAGGATTGATCCAACTCTACACAGTTAGGCAGAGTCACACTCGACGCGACGGCATATAGGGAAGGGAGAAATACTGAGATCCGAGTTGAAATGGAAGGTAGGTACCTGCATGGATTTAGATTAGTTTCGGCATCGCTTAGTCTATAGGTAAACTCTTTCTGGAGCAAAAGCTGTGGAATAGAATCCAATAGACTGACTACCTACTGTATACAGTAATAATAATAGCAGTGGTAGTAGTGGCAGTAGTGTACGAATGCGAATAAACTCTCGGTGGGTGTTTATAGTTACACAGTATGTGTATCGTTGGTATTATATTGTGCAAATAACTCACCCGAGCTGACACAATGTACATTTAGCCTATACACTACTACTACTACTACTTGGTTGGTTATTCGGTTGGGTTAGGATAGTTAAAGTTGGTTGGACTCATAGTATTGGAGTCGAAGTGGAGTGCAGACTAAAGGCAGAGACCAGTTGAGAAAAGAGGAGAGGAGAGACTGCCATGCCTATACTACTTACAGTCTAGTCTGGAGTAGAGTTGAACATTTCAAGGAACGAACAACCCAATCAATTCCGCACTGGGTTTGTATGTAGCAGTTGTACTTTGTGTGTACTTAGGATATAAATGGTGGTACAAATACGACTTGGGTTTGCCTAGTTTGGCATGGTATGGTTTCCTCTGGTTTGGCTCGTTGCTATTGGCTTGACTTGACTTGACTTGGTTTGCTTGGCTTTGACTTTCTAGTTTAGTTTGCTTTCCATGCTTGCTTCAAGTTTTTACCTATCTCTACTATGGCTGGGCTGGGCTGGTCTACTCTAGCTCCGGCTGCTCAATTCCAGTTCATTTTGTTTTAGTTCGTACAAATACTTCTCTCTGTTGCTTGTCCAACGACCAAGACCATGGGGCAATTTCAATGAACATTTATGGACAGGTTCCAGCTCTTGTAGATGCTCTTCTGTTGAAGGTAGAACACATCTACGCTAAACTGAACCGAATGGAGGAGAATAGAATGAAATGAAATAGAATTATAGGAAGGTAAAGTAAAACATAGGTTAGGTAGGTAGGTAGGTTGGTTGGTTGGTTGGAGTTGAACTGGAAGTAAGGGAAGAGATGAACACAGAGGAGAAAGAGAAAGAGAAGAATTGCCGAGTGTAATATCCATCCTTGGCTCTGAAGCTGTAACGGCTATAGCGTCGTCGTTCTAGTGTTCTTCTCAGTCACACAATCAACCTTGGTTTGGTTTGGTTTGGTTTAGCTTTTGCAGACAAGGCAGGACAGAAAAGAAGAGACCATAGAGAAAGAGAAAGAGAAAAGGATTGGGTTCTATTGGACTCAACCCATTTGACTTGACTTTACTTTGCAAAAACTAGCTGAGCTGAGCCGACCCTTGCGAATTGTGAAAGCGAGGGGAAATTTATTGCTTTCACCGGTCGTTAGGTTGTGCGTAGTATTTTATCGGATGGTGATGATACTGTTGAGTTTAAGGGATGAACGAAATGTAATAGATCCTTGCGTGAAGGATTCTCTCTTCAGAAATGTTTTTTTTTCTTCAACAATCACCCACCATTGTACTGCAGAGTACTACTATGTATTGTGTTTATTGTGTTGCATTATTATATCACTGTAGTGCAGGCCTTACAGCAATAATAAGACAAAGGTAAGGACATTAATTTATTTTGCTACTGTGTAGTATAATGTAGTAGTAGTAATATAGTAGGAAGTATCAATGATTGGGAGTTACAGAACAGTTGTCTTTCCAACACTGCATACTGATACAGTATGTAGTAATCTATATTCATATAATATAGGTAGGTAGTATGAAGTATCATAGCCGCATGCTTCTATCAAACCATAAAGGTTCGGTATGCAGAGAGGAGCATCAAGTATCAAGGAGAATATGAGAAGTTGGAAAATCATGATAAAATAATATGGGCTGCTCAACTATTTGCATACGACCTGGCAAATTCATTTCATTTCACTGTCAGCCAAAACCAAACATTCGACCCAAGGAGCAACGTTTCCCAAGGAAACCAACGCAGACCAAAAGACCGCTCCGGTAACCAAACCCAAGCAAACCAAACCAAACCGAGTCCCCAAAACCTGACGTTGAACGTAGGACGACGACGACGACGACAACGATGACAAGAAGACAACCGCCAAGAACATCTGAAATCGATTTTCTTCATCCAACATATAATATAATAGAACACTACAGCAGCAGTCTCATACAGTACAGAACAGAATAGAATAGTGAGCTAGGTTAGCTAAACTCAGAGCTAAACTCAAGTCAACTGTTTTAGGGAGTTTATATTATATGGTAGAAGGTGGCATTATACTTGCATCACGATATGGTACACTATAAACCCTTGGTTATTATGGCGTGTTTCTCTACGATAGGGTGTAGTAGTGTATATATTATATACTATGTACCTATCTACCTATGTGTATTTCTCTGTGTGCGTTTGCCACACAAGACCAGAGTGGAGTAGAGCAGACAAGACCAGAACTCGTCTGAGTTTGAGTAGGGTAGACCAAACAAGACCAAAACGCAACTACAGATAAACCAAAGGAGAGCAAAGCAGTGGAGCCGGGTGCTATGCTATCATCATCATTTCATTTCATCTCATCTCATTCGACTTTATTATTATTCCTATTCCATTCCTAAAATCCCCACATTACATTCATGCATAAATACAAATTTGCACAAATGAGCTGATTTTTAGAGGCTATATGCCAACCCCAGAACTCAGAGACATGTCTGTCTGTATACATACGTACAAACCAAAATCATCCATGCGACCTTCGTTTCCTACGTGCGGAAAGAAATGAAAAATTCTGCAATGCGCTGCAGTGCTTCCTTTCTCCTTATAATAATCTGTGTGTATCGTAGTCTAGGCTATGTTCTGTGAGAAATGGTTAGTGTCTAATGTACTTCCTATATTCACGTACGACCTAAACTTTCCACCCATAATATTTCATGCTCTTTTTATATATTTCTCTGCAAAACCATGCATACTACAGTATATTATGTGTGGCGTATGTATAGCATGCTGTACTATAGTATAATGTAAAGTAGTGTCGTTTAGTTTACTACTACTGGACTGTTGTGTAGGCCCCATTTAAATCGGAGGAATGGAAATCGAAGATCAGTCAGGAGGCAAACCCTCAATAAAGCATTAACCATAGAGCCAGGAGACTACGAACAAGTCTAAGTAAAAATGAAAGAGTTTTAGTTTCCTTGCAAAAAAAAAGTTTTCCCCTTCATTTCTTTGCTTTTTTAGTTTGTATAAAGTATTATTGCGTTGGGAATTTGTATATGTATATGTAGGACTGCATACTTCTCAACTGTATACTTCATGTTCACTTAAAATTATGCACATACCCATACCATAGCATACCATACTCCAACTCCAACTCCAACACATTTACTTTACAGCTTTACTCGCTCAAGTTACGCTTTTGTATATATTCCACGAAACTATAACTATATACCTAGATATATTATAACTTAGTAGCCTAGCTTATAACCTAGTGTTCGATCCTTCTGTGCCAGAAGAAGAAGAAGAAGAGAAACGTTAAAAGTAGAGAAATAAGAAGGAATAAGTGTAGTTTAGCTTAGCCCAGTTCAGCATAACATTCATACTCTCTTGCATTATTATATTATGTTACGTTACCAACATAATATTGAGTATGTTCCATATTAGTTTCTAGTTTGAACATATTGTGTTGCTTTGCCTTGCCTTGACTTGACTTAACTTGACTGTAGTATACATATTACCTTTTCTAAACTACCAGAGAAAGAGAGAGAGAGAGAGCGAAGGAGTAGAAAGATATTCTATTCTAGTAGTTCCAGTGGTGCATGGAAAATTGGGCTGGAGGTACTTGTCTGCTCTTTATGTCTCTAGAAGTTTGACATATGAGATGTAAGTATAGGGTTGGCCTGTCTAACGTATGTAAAGTTCCTTACCCAGCTCAACTCTCTCTCACTCACTGAGTTGAATTCAGTTCAGTCAGTTTGAGTTGTTAGATAGATTGCTTTGCCATTGCGTTGCATTGCATTGCAATGCCTTGCCTTGCCTGGTGTGCCTGCATTGCATTACTTTTACATACCACATAATATAGCATTGCCTCTGCCATTGCATTGCATATCAATGCTCTGCATTTTCATTCCCTCTCTACCGTTTCCTTTCCTACTCTCGTCCTCTACCCGGCATATATCGTATCTCTCTTAGTCTCCTCGGCTCGTCGAGTTTTCGCTAACGAGATCGAGATTTCTTCAGAAACCCTATACAGCTGTATCGCAATGTGTTCACCACCGCACTACACCATCACCACACCCAAGTAGCAGTAGTGGTAGTGGTAGTATCTAAGTATACAAATAAAGTAATGCAGTAGGAAAGCAAAGCAAGTACCAAAGCACGCCAACAACCAAATTTCATTTCAACACAGAGCACACACCAGTTCACTCACCGAACGCTCATTTATGCAGCCTGAACCTATACTGGGAGAAGTGAAGAATATGTTTGCAAGCAAAGTAAAGCAACCCAAGCCCAAAGTGAAGGCAACGCAACGCAACTCAACTCAACTCAACCCGTGCAGTGCACTACACTTGACTTCAGGCATTACACTTACACATGTAGTCCTGGGCTCTTACACTCACTCACTCACTCACTCTTTCCACTTGTGACTTGTGAAACTAAAACATACCGTGTTCAGAAAATTACATATTAGGTGCGGGTAGGGAGATACTATGTTCTATGTCTTTATTTCGTCAGGTCGATGTATGTGTGTGAGTGTGAGTGTGCGAGAAATAATTAACCTACAACCTCCGCAGTCATATCTGAATGGGCGGGCGTTCAGAAAAACCTTACTCTTACTACTACCACTACTACTACAACTACAACTATACTAACTAATGTATTGTGTAGAATAGAGTAGACTATAGTGAGTGGGATTGCATGGAGAAATGAAAGAAATACATTTTCTAGCCACAGTTTATTATTACCATGCACAACTGAAAGATTAATTATATGAGAATGAGAAACACAAATAATTATTCTGGAGAAGAAAGAGACTTGTCTGTTTTTAATTGAAATACACCGGTTGTAAAGTACAAGTGAAGTAGAACTGCATTTATATTGTGAAAGAGGGAATGTTTGTTATCCCTTGCCAGGAATAGGATAAGATTTCCCCTACAATTTTTTTTAACCATTACTGGTGTGCTTTAAGTACTTCATTATTCTTGATGGATTATAAAGCCATAAAATGCATTATAGACTATATAGACAGTTGGCAGTATACAATACAACCCTCTTACAAATTGAAATATTCATTGAGTAATAAATATTAGTAAAAATTCACTAAAATACATCATTGAAACATACTTTAGACTGCGGTAATCAATTAGTAGCTGTTTACTTTTACGAGTCAGGTAATGGTACTTTAGTTAGTGTTAGTTTATTGTGAAGAATAAAAAGTTCAACTGGGTCCCCCATACACAACAAAATGAAGTTGAACAACATACCTATACTTAGTTGCATATAATGCAGTACACCCCTTACTACTGCAATGCATAACCACAACAACAGCCAAAACAATAAAGTTACACGCTCAATTTTGTACTTGCATGTATGCAGTTCAAGTCATGATATTCCGGCTCACTCGCACCCATCCATCTACAGTACAGGACTCTCCATCTCAACTCAACTCAACAGTATTGAAAGGCAATTTCTTCCTTACTGCGACTCAATTCCTACCTAACCTACTACCTACGTCTATAACATAAAAGTCGGCGAATCTACACACTCATATCAAATTGAGTTGTTGTAGCACAGAGACTTGTATGTGTACACTGAAGTTGAAAATCGAAAAATATTACATTCACCAGGAAACTGAATAAGACTGCATATCTAAAGTCAAGTCAAGTCCAGTCCAGTCAACTCAAATACAGAAAATTAAGACATCAAAGTCGACCGTCCCACCAGGGCCCAGGAATTGCCTCACGGTTTACTATTTACCCTTGCAAAACTCCCTTCTGCTCCACTCCTCTGCTGTTGCCAACACTACTCCAGTGCAGTGCACTACAGTCTACTACTTCCAATTCAAATACAGTCCATTTCAGACCAGTCAGCTGAACTGGACTGTATTGTACTGTACTACTCCATGAATCATGATAGGAAACGAAACGATATGGTGTATTATATTATTATACAGCAACCAGCCAAACAAAACACAACACCAATCAGACTTAGGTTAAGTTGAAGCCAAAACCAAAGCAAAGCAAAGGAAAGCAAACCTCCCAATCCCAATACAACTTCATATATTAGTTCTGTAATCGTTGCCTGCTACATATGTGGATATCCTACACTCTTCAACCAAATACACATCACCACAAACTCAGTCACTCCACTCCAATTCCACAATCATCCACACACATCCACATCACATCTATATTATTATTACCTAGCATGCATTCATAGGACTTGGCTGGCTGGCGTTGCTATTCTATTATATACTATACTACATATATAATATTAGTCCTTATGCCATGCCACTACTGTACAGTTCGGCAGGTTTATCCCGTGAAGTTGCTTTCGCAAAGGAAAGTGAACTACAACACAACACTGTGCAATATAGGTGGTACATACATACATAGTATTAGCACAATAGAATCATAAAATAACTATGGGTATGGGTAACTACTTGTGCCTTTCCTATGCATACGCACATAATATATACATACATATATTACACACATTCTATCTAAACTCTAACTCTAGTTTCCAATTCTATTCCATCCAACTGAATTTGGACTGGTGCTCGGCGTCAATATTGTAATATCGATCTATCATAACTCCCTTCTTCTCTACTCCCACATATTAAAAGTCCTTACAGAAACTTATATTTTACTACAGAACCATAGAGGAGGAGTATAGATGCTACGCTATTACGTTCAACGCTACACTTTTGAGTTTATAAATACACTCTCAAATATAACTATATGTATACGTAGCTTCACTCAACTAACCAACCAACCTAACTTACAACTTTGTGGAAACACAAAACTCCTCTCACTCTGTGCATGCCGTGCATGTATGTACACATAAATACCGTGTGTATTTATCTCATCTAGTACCTACGTAGTATCGTGTCGTATCATCTTATATATCTCACCCAACTACTTCTACTATTTCTACGGTATCTATCATACTTTAAAGTATGCATGGCTTAGTTACATACTTGCTAGAAGAGTTTCTTAAAGTAACATAACGTAACATAGAGTGAAGTAAAGTAAAGTAAAGTAAACTAAAGTAAAGTAGCAAGTAACTCAAGGAGAGGAGCGCAAAAGGAAAACTTCCCAAATGAGCTGAGTGAGACGAGTTGAGTGAAGCAAGTGAAGCCGAGCATTGAGTGAGTTGAGTTTTCTCTATTTCTTTAGCGGCATGAATTGATGTAATGTAACTGGAGATGCAAGAGTGCTGAGAAGCCTAGAGTAGACGAAGAAAAAGCGAAGACTTGAAAACACGGCTAGGTTCCTTCATTGCTCTCCCTCCCTCTCTCTCTCTCTCTGTGTGCTCTATCCTCTTCTTTCTGTAGATAGTATACATCAGTTAAGCTTATCTTATGATGACATACATGCGTGCATACATCAGTCTCTACTTTATACTGTTAGTAAACTATAACGTAACTAAGTAACGTTCGGTGGGTGTAGGATATGAGATGAAGAAATGAACTACTATATAGAGAGAAGAGCTGAAATGCCCTTATTACACTAAAACAGTTAGCCAAGTTATTTCTTGAATACATTCACATTTATATGTATGTGTATATGTATATATATATATGTGTGTGTCTGTAGAGTGGAGAATGTGATGTGATATACATAATGCATATTATGGACGAAAAGAGCTTAGTTAGTGTCTTTATGTATATGTGAACCAGAATCCAGTTGCAACGCTAAGCCACTTGAACATTGGGCCAAAGAGATGAGAAGATGAGAGGAAAGTAAATGAAAGAAATATGCATATAGACCCCAAGTAAGGCTAGAGGATGTCTATCTACAATTTTCTCTTGCTTACTAGTGTATATATACCTAGTATAATATATTTTACTTTACTTTACTTTGCTTTGCTTTACTTTCCGCAGAGTGAAGAGTTTCTTTCCTTACACTAACCTAAGCCACTTATTTATTCTTGTATACTGTGAGTAAAAGGAGTTCTTTCTGGAGTATACTTGTACATAAATGAGAACTATGTTGGCCTGGCTTGGCTTGGCTTGACTTGGACTGTAACTGTAGCGAAATGTGATGTGATCAAGTCGACGAACTTGAGTACAATTATTTCTCAAGTTTCTTTTTTGTATCTCTCGAGCTCACGAATTTACTCTAATTTTGCAGGAGTTTAGTTAAATAAGAGTTGTAGACTAAGAGACGTCTTCAATTAACCATCAGAATTGAGCTTCAAGTGTAAGGCAAGTCCTTTGGGAGAAATACAACTAAGACTACAAGTTTCAAATCCGATTTGTGTGCGATCTGAATGGCTTAGTAGGTTGAAATTTTAATACTTTGAAACAAGATAAAAAAATAATCCTTCTGCATTACAATTTTTGTACTGCTAGGAAATAAGTGAGCTTTAATGAGAAACTTTCCTTTGATACTTCAGCTTGTAGTCTGACGGTGATTTGTTCATTCCTGTGTCTCACACGCAAGCAGGGCAAGGTAAACCCAAGCTATGTAAGGTCATATTATAAGCTCGATTCTACTGGATACGGCTGCTACTATCATATCATATCATAACACATCACATATTATAGGTACTGCTACTAAACATTAATCACTGTATTCACTCATACATTTAAAGATATCTGTAGCATAGGAACGTACTTAAAATAAATACCTATATTCTACATGACATTTACTATACCTATGTGGCTTGGAATCAGAAAACTTCTTCGTAGGTTAGGAGTGGAATCGGGGTGGGAATAAAATGAAATGTTGCAAAATAAAATAAAATGAAATAGCGTCAAGTTAGTATAACTATTATAACACACGAGGAGAGAGAGAGAAAGCGAGAGAGGAAGCTAAGATAGATCTATACCTAAGGAAGTTAGGCTTTTAAGTGGGTGGGAACGGCAACTGGGAAAGTCAAGTCAAGTCAAGTCAAAGTTGCAACCTGGAGCTGAATCCGAATCCGAAACCGAAGCTTCAGTCAAACTTCACTCACTCTCTCGCTCTCACATCAGTAGTTTTGGTTCGGTTCGTTCGATTGAGTCAGCCCGCGGGACCAAACCAAACCATACCATACTAAAAAGTAAAGGCAAGTCAGTGCAGAGCAACCCAATCCAAAAGGAGAGTCAGAGTCGAAGAAGAAGAAGAACAAGGAAGGAAGAAATGGAATATAACGTAACGTTCCTTCACCACCAACTGGATCGATCGATACCTTGTATGCTATGGTTTGCTTGGTTTCGTTTGCTTTGCTTTGGTTAGGGTTAGGTTGCTTTACTTTACTTTACTTTCCCATAGCTGTTCCTCCTGTGTGCCGTGTGGCCTGCTCTGTGCTCTTTACGTTACTTTTCCTTTGCTCACAACTCCACTCTGAACTTATTCAACTCACTCCAACTGAGTGTAGCTGAACTCACTGGAGTTCTACAGCAGACTCTTCTCACTCTATCCCCGAATCCACTGCACTGCACTGTAGTGTAGCAGTAGTAGCAGTAGCAGCAGTAACTCTATATTATAGTACATAGATAGGTAAGGAAGTATATAATACATGTGTATGTGTTCTGTTCTGTGCTGTGCTCTGACTGTATGCTCTGCTCACTCAACTCAGTTTGCCTCGTAGAAGGTTTACCTGTGTGAAAGAAAACACTATTTTGTTACGTCAGCTATATGATATACTACTAGTGCGAGTAGGTTATACACTTTTACCACACAAGTTAAGTTACGACATTAAGTTTGGGTTTCTTGGTTTTCCTTTCGTCTGGTCTTGCCTTTCTTAGCCTTGCCTTAAATACACCTTAGACGGAACTCCTGGAGTTTCAGTTTCTCCACTACTACACTACTGCTACGCTACTATGTCGTCTTTCTCTTACTTTACTTACTTTGCCGGGCTTTCCTTTTGAGCTCCTTGGGAAGAGAAAACTGGGGAAACAGAGGAGTAGAGGAATATTACACATTTGACTCAACTCAGGTCAATACTGAGCAGTCTGCACTGTAATATTCTTCTACAAGATACACTCAATTCTACTACTCTACTTCTACGTGATGTTATGTTATGTTGGCTTAGTTATACATTACTTCTCCTGACTGGAGTATATATAGTTGATACTCTTCGTACCGTACCTTCTCAAATATATACACAGATAGATAGAGGGAATAGGATTGGATACTATCTTTATATGTATTACATTATATGCTTTATATAGATAGGAACCTATGGGGACAGAGAACAAGTATATATTTCATACTCTGCAGAAGTTGTCTAAGATGGAAAGATTTCGTATGGAGAAGAGGTGGAGGTGGAAAACCAAACCAAACCACCACATATCAAGCCCAGGCAGAGACGGACAGAAAATCAGACAAGAAACGAAGAAGCAGACAGAGGCAGTCGACTTGAGTTGACTTTAGTCTCACTGTTTTCCATTTTGACACTAGGAGAGTAGAATTTTCTTTGTTCTGAGAAGTTTGAAGTAAGTCATATTACACGAGGTCCTCTGTGAATTCTTCCATGTCATATAGTTTTGCTGCCGGTGAAGACGTAATGCGATGTACTATGTAATACACCTACCTACCTACCTCAATCTAGGATATTGTGTCGCAGTCAAGTCCCCAGGTACATATTCGTCTTTCCAGTCTCATTTATTTTTGTCTTACATGCTGAAACAAAGCTAGTTTGATGTCAATGAGTTAATTAAAATAATATACATGTGATGCATTATAAAACATCCAGTGTATCAGTGTTGAGTTTGAGATACTTTCTCTCTCTCTCTCTCGCTCCATGTATTCATTCATAATCAAGTCAAAGATTTTGTACTTTTCTTTCCAAGGAGAAAGCAAGTTTTGCATGAAATATTCTATTCAGAAATGCTTGAAGTTTTGCAAGTGTTCAAATTTTTAGATCACCTGAGTGTAAACTGCGTAGAAATTATTTAAATGAGAAATTGAATAATTCAAAGGATGAATGTATTCTTTGCTGCAGTAGTAGGTAGATGAGGAACTTTGTTGGTCCGGCGGCACAGCCTAGCATGGCGTTGCATGGCGTCCGAAAGAGAGTAAAAACGAAATAATTTATGAAAGTGGACAGTACAGGACAGATCCTGAGAGGCATACAGAATTGTAGAGCAGAGAACATCTGCTCAACTGCTCACCATATCTAGAAGTACATACAGAACATGCAACAAAACCAAACCGAATCCCGGATGGAACTTTGCCGGAAAATGAGAACAAACATGAATCTACATAATATAAAACTAAGCCGAGTCGAGACCGGGAATCATATATAAAGCTTAGTACACACACATATAGACACACACACACAAAGATACAATACAAAGAGGACAGTAGATAGAATACTTGAGTGGGACATACATACATTGTCTGCTTCCTTGCTCGCCGCTGTGTGCTGAGCACAGCACAAGATAGAATTGAACTTTCTACTATGCTTCTGTGTGCCATACTACACCACATATATATACTTCTATATACTAAATATACTATACTACTATTATATATACCGCACGGTACGAACAAACATGTAATATAGAGTGTGGGCTTGGCTTTGCTGGCGTTGCGTTTCATTGCATGCCATTTCTGTCGGTAGTGTATATATGCTGTGATGTTGGATGTGATGTGCTTCACTTCAGTGTTCAGTCTTGGTCTCGTAGTGAGAATGAAAATGATACAATACAAGGCAGGGAAGGAAAGCAAAGGCCGGAGACAGAGAGAGAGAGAGAGAGAGCGTTAGAAGTGAAAGCAGTGTAATATAGAGTAGAGCAAGGCAAGTGGATAGTGGAGTGGAAGGCAGAGAGTGCCTTGACAGAGACTATAATAATATAATAATGTATGTTATATAGTATACAATATGTTCATAGGATATATGCATATAAAGAGAATATAGTGCCAGGAAGTGTAGTTGGTGCATTATACATAATTTAGTACTACAAAGGTTCGCCCAGTTCGGAGGAATTTTAGGTGGAATGGAAGGCACTTCTGGAGAAGATATATACTTACAAGGTGGGTGACGATGAAGTGCATTCCATTATTCTCATTCCTTTTCATTCCATTGCCTCACTTTATAATTTGCACTGCTTTAAACTTGGCTTAGCTTTAGCTTTACTTTACTTTACTTTACTGCTCTTCTGTACTGTAGGTTAGAATGACTGGTATATAGTAGTGCACGGTGGTGGTAGTGTACTCTACTTAGTTCCAAATCTCAAGCCACAGTTTCATTAGCCTAGCCCAGAGGTACCGGTTTCGTTATAATGGAATGGAATGGAAATTGGATACTAGAGGCAAGAGAAGAGCTAAAACTGAGCATATATAATATAGCACGAGGACCAGACCCACAACTGCAAACGAGTTGGTTGCTTTGCTTTGGTTGAGTTGGATTGGGGAATGTACAAGAGCAAGGTTTAAGAGTAGCAGAAGGAAGGAGTTTATTTTATGTAGGGCAAAGGGATCTGGTAATATTGATTTACATCATCTTGTGGGAACTCGGAATATGCGGGACAAAGTAAAGTAATGTGATTTCCTAATTACGCGACTCGGATTCCCACGCTGCCTGGTTTCCTCAGGTCCCTGGTCGGGAAGGATTGAATCGGATCTGCTTTGCTTTACTTTACTTTACTCCACTGTACTGTTCTTTACTCTACACTCTAGAATTGTCTGTCTTCTCTTCTATTCACTATTAACTCTATTCCCTGATGACACTCCTGCTTACTCCTGTCTCTCACTTTACTTTAACTTTGTACTTTGCTTGGTTCAGTTGAACTATATGGACACAACACAACACAAGTCTTGTCTTGATTTCATTTAGTTAAGTCTGCTTTGACTTACTCATTGTCTCACAGTCTGATTCAAAGAGTCTCTTGCCTATAGTTTAATCTGGGTAACAGTTTTACATT
>JAAXYV010000304.1:0-13191 GCA_036851875.1 Novacerus sp. FZ-2019
AAACGTGAGGATTATTCATGGTTGGGATGAATTATGCAAATAGTCACTATACCCTTGATTACTTGCAGTTGTAGTAGCTGATGCATAGACAAGATAGAAATGAAAGGAAAACATGCACCAGTTATTTACAATAGAAGGAGTCGACTAACCACCTCCGTATGCAATTAGACTGTCAAACAGTGGTGAATGAAATCCTCTGTGATAGACAGTACAAACTCTGGAGGTTTTCATCCTGTGAATAATGTATTGTAGAAATACGGAAAATGTTTATTCGTGTTTGGACTTAGGTTTTATCTATGTCCTTTAGGTTTTACTTACCTGTTGAGAAAGTGTTGGCACCAGGAATGATATCAGGGTTGGCATCAGCCTCAGTTTTGGACTGCGGAACCGGGCGATATCCGGCGATTCCGGAAGAGTTGTTGGTCGTCGTTGTCGTCGTCAGCGATGTCGACATCAGCCCCGACGAAGGCATCAAAGAGTTAGGCTTCTCACAATGGGAATTTGTGGTATTCGATCTTCTACTCCCGATTCCAGAACAAAGGCGAGAGCGAAGAATCATAGCCAGGATGAAAACGACCAAAGTTCCAATGCAGGCCGTGCCCACTCCAACAGCCACCAAAGGGAAAAGCTCCATTTGGCTTGTACTTGCTCCTATCAATCCAATCAGTTTAAATTGCGTCTTCTTTACTTACCTTCAACTTCACAGGCACAACTACATACTACACACACACTTATATATATATATATATACTGTATATATACACTGTATCTTATATCAGTATACCTATAATATATAGTATACAACTAAACTGACCAAACCAAACTGATTTTTTTCTCTCTCTCTCTCTATCTCTTAACTCTCCTACTTTCCTTCACTCTTTCTTGCTCTTTTACTTTAAAAGAAAGACAAATACCCTGGCATGGTCAAAGTCTCGTCTTTCTGTGAAATTCGTAATTTCTTCCTTTCCTACAAGTGCGCCCTAGATAGTTCTCAATTTACTGACACACATACAAATACCCAATATAGTCAAGTTTAACTCTACCCTAGTGAACGAAGTCAAGCAAGGCAAAGAAACTTAACCTAACCTAACCAAAGCAAAGCAACATATACTCAAGCAGCATACATTCTACACATAGTAAAGAATAGTAAAGCATCGAATTGCAAAGAGCACATCTGAGTGCACAATACAAATAAAGTACACATACACACACACNGCACATCTGAGTGCACAATACAAATAAAGTACACATACACACACACTCTCATGCAAGACAAAAGAATGGTATACGTAATGTAATGTATATGTAGGTCTGCTCGCACTGAATTCTACGTCAAACACCACCCGTCAAAGGGCAAATTCTCTCACATAAAAGACGAAGCAAACTTTTGTCTCGGCTAAAAGTAAATCTATTATCTTCGACGGAGGAATCCTTAAAAAACCTTTTACAATGTACCAGCCACTGGTCAAAATCAATTACTAGTCTTCCATGCAATCATGCTAGAACCAACCTAGCCTAACCTCCTCTTATTGTTTCCTTTATCTCTATTTTCCCTTTCTCTCCGTCTAACTCTCTCGTTGTTCCACTTTCACTTTGTTAACTTTCACTAGCAGCCAAGGGGCCATTCATAACCTAAGCCGACCAATAAAGGCAAAGAGGTCATGTTTCGTATTACCTAACACAACAGCAATAGAGTCATAGGTACTAATCCTTTCTTTGATACTAAACCAAAGAGATTCATGGAAGCTGAAAATCTGATGACAACTGACACGTGATTATTGAATGGTCCCAAGGCTCTGTTTTTTGCTGTCAGCAAGACAATTGGGTGGATAGGTATGTATGTGTGTAAATATATTTGTAGTTCAAGAGTCAAATAAGTTAAGCAATACACAAAGTCCCATTTGTCAAAGGAATTCCATGGAATAAGAGATTAGAAGGGAAGGGAAGTAAAGACATGTCATGCTGCGTCGTAATTAAAAAAAAGAAGCCAATAAAGATAAACTTTGATTTGTATTGTGAGTATTTTGTGAAAGCTAAAGGGAAAAAGTGATAGATAAAACTGTAAGAGAAGTAAATAGCATGTAGGTAGTTGATACGTGGCTGACTAGGTAAAGCAAGTATAGTACAAATTTCGTTAAACGTGTCTTTTGAAAAGGAGGAAATGGAAAGGAGCAGGGGAGGAAATGGTGTTAAAAGCCTAGTGTCAGATGACAGATAAGCAGGGATGAATGAGCGGATGACTGATGAAATGGCATCACATTACATTCAACATTCAGCATCCCATTGCATTGCATTACATTACATTGCAGGGCATAGCATTGAGAAAGCAATGGGAGTATGAGATCATAATACAAATCGGCAAGTTGTGGAGGCCTTAGAAAGTAATAGGAAGAGTCAAAGTAAAGTCGACTTGAGTTTGTGTTGAGTAGAAAGAGAGAGAGAGAGAGAGTAAATGTTAATCTAAATGTGAATGTGAATGTGAGGAGTTTGAGTTGAGTTGAGTTGAGAGCTTAGACGTTTGAAGCTTGGCTTGGGTGCCACTGAACTGAACTGAACTGAGAATGGAGATGGGATGACATCTTCGAAGGGGTGAACTTGTTTTACATACGAGGGATTTGTGAGATTTGTGTTCCTGATAAAAATTGTATATATTCAGTCAAGCAGTCAGTAAAAAGCTGGGTTGGCCTTGGCTTGCCTACACGTACGATTAGACCCCGACTGGGGAAATGGAAAGCAAGTGAAAGGAAATAGAAAGCAGGGAAAGCAGAATGAGAATCATCTTGGTGAAGAAGTGAAAGAGTATGAGAGGAAACGGAATGAGATGGAATCACATAGAAAAGAAATGGATGGGAGAGATGCTCTGCATATACAGAATATAAGTATAGATATAGGTAGGAATATATGAAATGGGGAATGATGTGAACTCAATGATTGTGTCTGTGTCTCGTTCTAGTTTGCATCTTCCATCACAGCAGACCAAACCATGGCAAACCAAGGCGAGACAATTTCATTGAAACATATGGCCATAGCAATGGAAATATTGAGAATTTTATATATGTGACTTAGTTTGGTTTGGCTGAGGTTGGCTCAGTTAGTGAAAGATAGTAAAAGAAAGAAAGAATTGAATGGTAAAAAAGGGAAAATGGATAGAAAGGCTAAGTTAATGGTGATAGTGATGATTCAACATTCAAGCTCAAATCCACATTTATACATATATATATATTTATATAATATAGATATATATGTATATAAATGTGTATAAGTAAGTATGTATGTATAGAAAGAGTTCGTGGAATCGTAAAGTACAACTTGAGATGAGACCAGCAAAACTGAACTACATCTTCAACGCGAAGCTAAACTAAAACCCAAGACAAGTCCCAAAAAAGAAGAAATCATCATGAAAGAGGAAATTTTTATATTTGCAGCTGAATGGTAAAACTTGAGCAGAGCCGAACTGAGGATGAGTCGGATTGGATTGGGATATACGAGTGTGAAGAAAAAGGGGAAAAGACAGCAGCAGAGTATAGTTGCGGTCTGAGCTATAAGATCAGCTGAGCTGAGAGCTCAGCTCAGCACTGATGTGATGTGCGTTTTTGTGGAATTTCAAGAAGCATAAGTATATAGAATTTTCTCTTCATACGACTGAGTGTAGTTTTAGATTGGGTAAGTATAAGAACCGAATCCAAAGCAGAATCCAAGGAAGATGAAATGAAAGCAGCAGAACAAGTAGTATATTGAACGCTTGCTTTCTCATCTGCTCTTCCGAATGTGGATTGCAGTGTTTGAAATGGAATGGTTCCCTATGATGTGATGTGGTTTGGTTTAGTGAGTGAGTGAGGTTGCTTGGTTGGTTGGTAGGTTTGATTGTGGATGGACTCAAGGCAAACCTGCTTTTACTTGTCCGAGTCTCCTCCATATACTCCTCCTTAGTATAGCTAGATTGTAGATTGGAGGATTGAGGATTCGACGGAGAGAAAAGGAGATGATATTCATTTTTGATAAATGACTCGGGAGAGTGCAATAAGGAAGTTGGGGAGTACAATGGAGACCCATTGCTTATAACTGAAAATAGATAGGAAATATATGGGCATTAATGGGGAAACGGTCTTTTCTTCCCTCTTAACAAAAGACTAAAACTCCATTGTCCCCTTGTTTGCGCTCCTTCCAAAGGACTACCGAGTTTGAACTAAGCTCAGCAAAGCAACGTACTTACGGATTTCAGTACACTACAGGCCCTACTGGGGCTATTCCATTCTATATGTACAGCAACAAACCAACCCATCCAACTCACTCAACTTACTCCTGACTCACCATTTCGCCTAAAGTTGTCCATACATGTATTCAGTGGGTAGTAGTATCACCAGTAGTAGTAGTAGTAATACGTATACATACATTCAAGACCAATAGAACATAAACCGTGGTAGTCTCAACTTAGTTTGGCTAGGGTTTGAGCTTAATATTCNTTCAAGACCAATACAACATAAACCGTGGTAGTCTCAACTTAGTTTGGCTAGGGTTTGAGCTTAATATTCAGTATGACTAGCCTCGTTTCGCCTGTGCATTACATTGCGTTGCCTTCCCTTCCCTTGCCTTCCTTGCCTTGTCTTGTTCTCACTTTTACTTAATATGAAATGAACCACGTAGCACAAAGACACAAGAGAAAGACTATATATAGAGAAGAAGAGAGTAGAGTAGAGTAGAGACAATAGACAACAGAGAGAGAGAGAGAGAACAAGAACCGCAGCCATAAGCAATAATATATAAGTAGACGTAGAGACGTGAAAGTCCTTTCCCAAGTTTCCTTTCTCCTCGTTGCTTTCTCTTTTCCCTTTCCATTTGTTCCTGCCTTCCATCCGTTCATTCATTGAAGCTCCAAAACCGAAAAACTATCATCACATCGAGAAAAATTCCATCTTTCATTCTTTCCTCATCCATCCTCATCTCATCCACATCCACATCTGATGGCATGGCATTGGAACGACTCTCATCACAGTCAGTCTCATCATTACTGCGGGAATAAGCATCATAAGTTCTCCTTCCATCACACATCACATCACATCACGTCATCCCATGGCATGCCACAATGCCATTTCAATTCCTCTACAAGGTCCTCTTGTCTTGTCTGTCTACTCATACTCTTCTCCCTTCAACTTCTTTCATACTACGTAACTTAGTACACTACTCTACTCTACTCTGCTCTGATCTTAGTTCGGCTGGCTTAATATCTAGTCACTCTATATCATAAGATAGCATCATCATATGCTGTGCTATGCCAAGCGATTTCAGTCAGTTTTTCTTCTCATCGTCAGTGTGGAACACAAAAAAGCAATGCAATCCAATTTAACTCAACCCAACTCAATTCTTCAATTCGACTCTTCGCCCTCTTTCACTCTCGGTCTCACTTTTCAAACATTCAACTATAGCTTGGAAATGTTCCATTACAGACAACCGTATAGCAACGATACAGTAAATACCTATCCACACTCTACACTGAGTTCCTACCTCCCTACTTTTTCATTTCTAGTCATACCAGTATGCTTATAATACAGCTATCCTTTCATACATGTGTGTGTATAGATAGACATGAAAAATAAGAAGAAAGAAGAGTAAGGAAAAAATGCCTGCCAGTTTTCTTCTTCGCTCCTTCTTCTTAAATTACATATTGCAGCATCAGCATCAACATCATCATTATTATTTTTATTATATTTGTGAGCAAGAGCTGCACTGAACTACACTCCACTCCTCTTAACTCAACTCAGCTGAACTGAACTGAAGGAAGGTGGTTTTTGTGGCTTGCTTTGCTTTGCTTCAGAGCTGTAGTTGGGTTTGAATTGAATTGAATCTGAACCGGAGCACAGGAAAGAAAAGAAAATGAGAGGATGAAAAAAGAAAAGAAAAGATGAGGTTGTGGGAGTGTATAGCAAGCAAGAAAGCAGGAGCGAGAAAAAACCTTTAGCAAATCCACCCAATGATTTATCAAGTGATTATTAAGGCAGCTCTCCACTCCACTGTAGTTCTAGTCTCTTCCAGTTCTAGTCTTGGTTTAGCTTCACTTGCGTTCTTCCTTGCTTCCGTCTGAACAGTCAGAAAGAATTTCCTGTACGTATGTTTGTATGTATGCTTTCCCTTACTCTGAATTGAACTAGTTTCAAGATGGCAATTCTCACAAATAATATTGATAATGGTCCATTTCATCATCTCCTTATTCTGTGTTATCCTGTGTTGTAGTCGGATTTGAAATGTAATGTTACCACAGAATAGAAGCCTATATAGACAGTCATGCTTTATCAGCATGAGTCATTTCAATGAGGCTTTGTCTACTTTGCTTTGCTCTATGACATGTAAGTACCTTGTTTTGTAGATATTACTTCTCCTCTTCTCCTATGCTGCATTGCACAAGCTATGCCGTATAAATTTTTATAACGGTCTCAAATGACCTGTTTTTCCATCCATGTCTCTGTGGCTGTACTCTACTCAGTCACTCACTCACTCACTCACTCTCTCACTCTCTCTCTGCAGCTTCATAAAACATCATGCCACTACAACTTCACTAGGCCTAGACGACTTGTCTCCTTTCCTCCTGTCTAACAACAACAGCAAGCAGAAGCTCCAAGAAAGCATACCTATATACTGATAGAAGTAAATACTTATACGCCCAACCAACATGGCTTTAAGCACCATGGAATGACTATGGTACATGAGGAGAGAGTCAAGTCAAGACCCAAGAGCTAGAGAGTGAATGAGCGACTGAGTGTATCCAAGTACGCAATTTCGTGTAATATTAATGGTCAGGTAAGAGGCTGTAATGTGTGTAGGAAGCTACAGTAACTCAGTCAGAGAAGAACAATGGAATAGAATTCCGGAAGGAATTTTGCCGCAGAACACATACATACATACATTTAACTGGAGGTATAGGTAGGTACATATGTTTATGCCACTATAGAAAAGTTATACTATAAGGTTACAGTTACACAGACACAGAAGAGTGAGCAAAAGGGATCAAAACTGACTGAAGCAAAAGAATAGTTGGAGAGGAATATACCTACCTACCCACCTACCTACCTACCTATATAATATGGGATGTATAGGTGGAATTAGTTAAAACTAGACTATAAATATCTAGAAGACCATTTCCATTGCTATGAATGAATGCGGACATAAACATAAAATAAACTATAGTATAGTGTAGGACAAAATAAGTTGACTCTCTTTCTCCTCAAAATAACGTCCCAATGAAATGAAACGAAATGAAATGAAGGAGAAAGAGAGAAGGGAAATGAGAAAGAGAATAAACATTAAAATTTCTACGAGAAGAAGGTAAATTCTGGTTGCCTTTTATATGAATGTAATTATTCATTGAATGGGGACATTAATTTCCAAGTTTTAAAGTACGCTTTGTCTCTTTCAGCCTCCTGTACTAAACATATCGCAATGTTATGGTATGGTGCTGTGCGTCGTCGCTATTATTCCTTGTTGGCTGCTGTACTTTACATTTTACACACTGCACTGCACTAAAGTTTAATATGGAGAAATAAAGAGAGAGAGAGAATGTAGCAGTATTTTATATTCAGAACAGAAAGAAGGATGTGGTTGGGAGAAATTAAAGTGCGAGTGAAAGGAAGTAGTACTTCTACAATTCCTTTAAGCGACTTCTGCCTATTTAGTACTATTACTATTTGACTGCATGTGCATGTATGTATGTATATATGTATAAGTGTATTTATGAGCATGCTATGAGGAAATTAATGTATGTATATGCTCACTACGATTACAAACACTAAGGTAAGGTAAGCACCAAAAATGCTTACACACATCTATACACCAAACATAAATGTATACAATAAAGAACTAAAGTTGAAAAGAAAAGCAAAGTAAAGGACTGAGCCTGAGGAAAGAAAGGTTTGCAAGACTCAGTTCATTATCCAAATACATAGAACCACTTAGTGATCAACACTCTGGAATTACAATTCCTCTGCAAGTGTTTAAATAGCCAAGTTGTGAAAATGAGGGGTTTGGTTTTTGCATATATATATATATATATACATAATAGTAATGCCTTGGTAGTTGAAGATCTGCATTTTGCTCCACAGATGCTTTTGATACTAGAATTTGCATGTTGATAATAAGCAGTTTCGTGATGTGATGTAGAGTGTACTAAACTGAGGCAGACTACAAGTAAACTGTACTGAAATGAACTGAACTCAAGTAAAAGTAAGTATTTTCTTCTCCTCTCAGTAGATGAGTATCTAATAGAGAAAGCAAAAAGCTATATAGCCCTAGATTGTAGGCAAGGAAGCTAAACCAAGCAGGGTGTAAAGGCTTTATTATTTAGTACGTTGTTCTCTCCAGTAGTTGTAGTACTAGTGGCAGTGGTAGTGATACTGGCTGTGTGCACTAGAACTACTAGGACCCGCACATGCCATCCAGAAGAACAGATGAGGAGAGTATAATAGTATACTAGTACCTATACTTTATAGCGCAGGGTGAGGCAGTGCAGTATGCTTATAGAATAGTAGTAAGCCTGATATGTAATGCATCGCAAGTGCAAAAAGTTGAGCTGCTGAAAATGTTTTTCTCTCAACTGAAAATTTATAACTGCGGTCTCCTCTGTTAATGAATAAAGACCCATTTCCTTTTCTCTTATTTTGTCCTCTTCTCTTCTTCTATACCTACTGCACTACTATATGGTAAAGTATACTACAGTAAAGTATAGTAAAGTGTACAGTCCTTTCTCCTCTTCTTTCCTTTGCATAGGCAGAACTTTCACTTCACTCCTCTTTCTTTCTCCTTTCTTTCTCTGTCGCCTCAACCCTTGCATATACTATACTATACTACAGTACTTACTTACTCTCTTTTTACCCTCCTTTCCCATTTCATTTTCATTTCTCCTTCCTGTTCTGGACTTCTTACTCCCGTTCTCGCTCTCTTCTTCTTCTTCTCCGCCTCCTTCTTCTTCTTATTCTATGTACATTATTCTTATTCTTCTTGGTGGTCTTTTCCCTTTCATCCGTACGTTCACTCGATCATAAATTCACTCTTCCTAATTCCATTTATTTCACCGAAAAGAAGGGAACCTCCTCTCACCCTCTTGCCAAACCAAACCCAACCAAACCAAATCCAACTCTATAAGCCTAACCAAGTAGCCAAGGGAACCTAAGCCAAGTCAGACACTGCATGTCTTTCCTGTCCTGCCCTGTCCTATCTGCATACTGTCGTCTACATTCTACATTCGTATATATAAACTTAAGCAAAAAGAGAGTATTAAACTAAACTTCAAAGTTCTGCATTCTACTTCTATGTTCTACTTCTTAGCATTCATTTCATTCAGTCATTCATCCTTTCTTTAGAGAACACTGAACACTGAACTGAACTGAACTGAATTGAACTAAACTGAACTGTACACTACGACGCCGAATCACGCTACATTTCCCCACGATAAGTCAACTCAACTGATGCCAAACTAAGCCAAACTTAAGGAAACCAAGACAAGCTACACTTCCCCATGCACCCCAATAACTGAAGTAACTGAATTGACGTTTACTAAACTGAACTGAACTGAACTATACTCAATTCAATTCAACTATCATTCATTCTTCTACTCTTGCTTCTTTTCACTTACTCAATTCAATCTACTCTTGAACTTAGCTTCTTCTCTATTCAATTCCACTCCACTCCATACATCCATCTATCCATTTACTCCCCCATTCAATTTACAACATGAACAGACACATACGTTCCACGTACCTAAATTCATAGAGATGAAATACAGCACTCCACAGTTTTATAACATATTACTTATTCACTGCATAATCCTTCTCTTCTCTCCTCTCTCCAGACTCTCTTTCACTCAACTACACTTGAGTTCAGAACACTCCTCTCCACTTCATTCCACTTGAGTTTGGTTTAGTTAACTTTTGCTTAGTCTTGTTCAGTTAAGACTACAGATTTCAAATCCATATGTTTCATTTAATAGTCGTGGCAGAAGCCAAATCCTAAACTTGTAAGTCCAAACTTTCATGTCCTTATGCGGCAAAGTATTTTAATAATAAAACTCACTCAACCCATCTTCACTTTACGACCTCAGTCGTCTGCCTTTCTATCTCTTATTTTCTCCATGCATGCTTATACATATCAAAGGAATTACGTTTCTCAATACTACTAGATACACATAAGTAGTGTGAGTGAGCAAAGAAGAAAGAACTGAATGAAGACCAGTTGAATTCAACTTCAAGTTGAATATAGAGAGTGCAGTTCTAAACGTTAACTTATTTGATCCGAATTTATCTTCAGACTTTTCATAGAAAATGAGACAATAAAATTTGAAAATATTTTCACGCTCCTCCTGAGTACTGTCAGAGGGAGTGCTCTCACTCATATTTGTAAAGCACGTATTAAACCAAGTAAGAAATTTACGTTCTTCGTAAGCAATAAATCAACTTGGTTTACGGAGACGAAGATATGTAGTAAAAAAATGATAAAAGTAGGAGAAGAAACGAGAGCAAGAAAGAGTTGGAAAATGCTTAACATAATATTGCATTGTGTTTCAGGGTTTGCCTATATGCCTTATACATACTGACAGAATAAAACATAAGTAGAGGGACATATAGAAACAGAACATTTGGGGAAAAAATGTAAATGTAAGTATCTACTAGAAAGCATGGGGTAGAATGAATCGAAAAGGAAAATTCGTACCTAGAGTATGTTTCTCTGCATCACCAGCAACCACAGCTTCGATCACAACAGGTTCGGATTTGCCGTGTGAGTTGGCAGCATAGAGAATGAGTCTAAGCCAAGAGCCAGGAAGAAGGCCTTTAAGTATGAAGACAGGAGCTTCAGCACTTAAATTACGACGAATGGAACGGTTCTTGAGGTCCCAAACTTCCATCACGTAATACTCGGGGAAGAGACCATACTCCGCTGGATCCTGATGAGGATGAGGGTTTTCAGAGTCTTCGTTCATAATTCGAAAGAGCGGTTGATCAGGAATCGGCGGGAGCTCTCGGTGGTTGCTGCACTCGACGTGGATCATTGTTCCAGTCTGATTGACCACACTACAATTCTCCAACGGGTGGGGTTTCACTACAAATGCAATACAATAACTATGAGTCATCAAGTTGTACGAATATACATATTCAACATGTATTACTATGTATTCCCAATTTGTTAAATTCAGTCTGCCTATCACTACATACTTTATTTACAACTTTTAGTACATTTCACTCAGAAATAATGCATATAAGTAGAGACAATCTCAAATTATTGGGATTCAGGAGTCCCCCAGGTAGCATATACGAACCCACTACTACAATTCCTAGCGTCCCAGAGAGAAAGTGATTGTCATTACATAGGTAGGTATTAGGCATATAGAGTGTAGATATAAAGAATAGTATATGCGTAGGAAGTATAACTTACAAAATCCAAAAAATGTCAATATGGAAAGGTATAGAAATAAGTTCAGGCAGAGGAGAAAACACCACAACGCAACGTCTAGTTTAGTTTTGATCCACCGCAAAACTTATTATTCAAGCCATGTCCTTTATGTTTTGTCATATTGCATGTATATGTGGTTGTAGTTGTTGTTCGAGGGAGTCAGTCTGTGTCGTGTAAAGTATATGGTTTACAATGGACTATGACTGTCCCTGCCTACTTCATAAAATACATTTAATATTTTATAACCAATGTAGTTGTATTGAGCATGCATATACTTACCTATTTACATGTACCTATATATGTCTAATGTACTGTATCTACCTATACTTGTCTCGTTTGATACGAACTGGAGTGTATAGGTGTATAGGTAAACCATTTATACGATTATATCATTGTGTCCTGCTTTGTTCCCTTGTCCCACTCTAATCACAACTGTCAAGTGTAAAGAGTTTAAATTAAAATTGGACGGAAATACGCACGCAAACATTTACTGTGTAGTATTGATTCAGTATTATAACTCTAATGGTGTGTACTATTAAGGAAATGAAGGACTTTAATGTTTAATTGCTTTTGCTCGACTATGTATTCTGTTGCGTATATAGTGCAATGTATCGTATCCTATTGTATCGTTATGTAGAGTTGCCTTGCTTGTACAAATACATTTATCTACACTATTTGCAGACTTCTGTTGAGTTACACTGATAAAAAGGCATGGCAGAGCTTTAATAAGGCACGCGTACGCAATTATCGCTTTATTCTAAATTATGTAATCGCCTAACCTTTGCCTTTCAACACATGTTTTAGCAATCTTGTTCCATGCTTAGGTAGTTCCAACACATTTTTGTCATAAAATTCGACACTATCAATATAATTACTTCATACTTAATTCTCATTCTTGATTCTTTTCTCAGGTTCAAAGCTTTAGTTCAGCTTTATTTTGTTATTTGTACTCTACTTATAGGATTCTGACTTGACTTGCGCTTATAAACAAACATAAGGGGATTTTTAAAAAATGGCAGATTTTATCAATTTTACTTTCTTTTTTCTTCTTCTTTTCTCTCGTACAGAAATGAAAATGAAACCTACGCAGCTGTCGACAAAAGCACCCATTTCAAAGGCAAAGAGCTTTTCAGTTTTCTATGAAACGGAAAGATTAATCACTCGATGCCAAGAGAACAGAACGGAGTACAGTAGAGCAGAACTGAGAAGCGAAGAGACGAGAGACTCGGTAATACATTTATTTTATGTACATGTATACATACTCATATACATACCTACATACATACATATTATATAGGTACACATATACATACATAGTGCATTTCATAGATACATATATAGGCAAGCATATATACATTATATTCAATACTAAGGGTGTAGTGTAGTGTAGCGTATGCAAAGTAAAATATATGCTGCTGTAAATTAGTGTGCGAGAAAGTGAGCGAGTGAAGCGGAGTGGAGTGACTGAGTGAGTGAGTGAAACTGAGTTGAGTTGAGAGCGAACAAACGAATGCAAATACATTCATTTCGTACGATACGATGCGATATATTATCGTCCGTATGTAGTCAGTCAGCCAGTGCAGTAACGTGGAGTAGAGTAGGTAGAATGCAGTCTCATGCGTATGGCCTTCTGCTGAATTTAATCGAAGTAATGTTAACGCTGCTATGCAATGCAAACTGTACAATACTACAGTGTAGTAAATAAAATGAAAGGAAAGGAAAGGAACGTGAAGTGTACGTACATATATAGGTAGCTATGTA
>JAAXYV010000305.1:0-13189 GCA_036851875.1 Novacerus sp. FZ-2019
TTTTGTTCAAGACTGCGGCAAACAGCCGATTCTTAGTTTTTAAATTGGCCGATACAGATGCAGGCAGATTTGGGTAAAATATTCGCATAGTTACGCCGATGCATTGGGGAAACTCTATTTTTAAATGTAGCATTATGGTAAAAGAATTAGTTTTCAGCAATGATTCTTTTCTTTTTGCATTTTTATTTTTATTTCTCGTTTAAAATCTAGAAATTGGAAACATTTATTCTACCTTATAGTAAGAAGTACTACAGTTTGATATCTCATAGTGACTTGACCTCATCGTTTTTTATGCCAGTCCAGATCTCAATGTAACTTTTGACCTTTGAGCCATGCCATAACTTAACATAATTCAAACTTACTTTCTAAATAAATTATTTAACGACCAAGCAATCTCTATAATAATGATCAAAGGAAGACGATAATTCCATCGGTCACCCTGTACGTACACACTAAGTTGTTGAGAGTGCTAAACTCACTTTCATTTTTTTTTCTATTTCTTTGAATTAGAATAGAAATGGCACTTTCAGAACGGTATTGCTCCCTGCCTCTCTATGCTATTTTCCAGATTGACCCGGTTTGTACTGTATATACGTTCGAACATATAATATGTATAGGTATACTTTCTGCTGTGTTCACTCCTTCAATCCATCCTTAGCTTTGGATTAAATTTAGTAATGATAATGAGCAATTCACATAAATATTGCATATTATTGCATTGGGAGGTGACTTTCTGTGGTGACATATATGTTGACAGTGTGATTTTGGCAATTTGAAAGCCAAATGACTTGACATGTTCCATACATATTTCTCTCCTTCGGTCATTCATCATTTATGGCAAGGGATAAAATGATGTTTCTTATTACTTGACTTTATTTGAATTGACATGATGACTGGACTTTTGGATTCAACTAAGTTTTGTACTTGCAACTTGCACTGGATTAGTCAGATTACAACAACCATACAGACTATCTTTAGAATGCTTTATAAATGAAGTAAAGTAATAACGTAATAAAGTGCAGTAGTACATGTACGTACATGCTGCATAATCGATTCAAATCGAATTCGTTTGGCTTCATGTACTTGTGCTTAAATGCAAGGTTCTGACGTTTCTGATAGTACAGATAGTAAATAAGTAGTAATAATAATGTGTTATCAGTTGGCACAAAAAATTTTGTGAATTGTGAAGCAAGTTTCGCTTGCTTACTCACATACTTACTCGCTCACACAACTACTTCTTTCACCTAAATTAAATCTACAATGCATTCTCAACGCAATGCACTGCACTGCAATACAAAGTAGCGAAGTCATGAAACATGAAATGCAACGCACTCTATACATTTTATTTAATATTTTATGTAAGGTTGAAAAATCCAATGGAAGTGGTATAACAACTTGTAGTTGTTGTTACTTGTTTGTGGTTTGCATTGATTGGCTTAGCTTGGCTTGACTTGACTTGACTTTGTTAAGCTATAGCTCTAAAAGAAATGTCTGAAATGAAACGATGAGAAGTGTTAAAGCTGTACAATATAAGTAATACAAGTCAAGTCTAAATCCAGTCTGGTAGAATAAAAATAGGAAAAGTTACATCGTTTAGCAATGAGCTAAATAGGTACATCATTTGATTTTACTATAGAGATATGTAATATTCTTATCTCCCCATTCATGTCATTCTATCACAACAGAACACTAATCATGTCAAAGTACATCAGAACTGACGGAATAGTAGAAATAAAGAACTCTTTCAAGAAGTCAATTCAAGCCTATGCATTCAGTATATGTTAAAACTTGCATTGTAATATTATTTATTCATTTACCAACTCACATTACACAGTCATAATATTGTAATGGGAATGGAAATGGAAATTATATGCTGCGGATGGAGAGAGGATGAAAAATCTTGAAGCATTTGGTTGTTTCTATAATTAGTGGTACGGCTGGGCAGTATAGAATAATATATTGTTGTTTTCTTGAGGCAAGACAAGGTGCGCTAGAAATCCAGTGTGACGCGTGGAAAAATAAACTCTTGCAATTAATTTCAGTCTACTTAGGTATACAAATATAGAAGTGAAGTGAATATATAGATAAACATATGGTTGCTTGGTCTAATAATAAAAGACAAAGACGAGAACTAGACAGTGCGGTAGGTCTTTCATTATTAGCTTTATTTACTCTTTGTACGCTTAGTCAGTTTCAACTTGAATGGAAAAGTATATATGGAGTAGAGTAGAATACTATATGGTATATATATATATATAGCATGAAAAAATTGAGTTGAGGCTTACAATCGAATTCACAAGTTAGTTAGAGAGTGAGTGAGTGTATGAATGGCTTGGTCGTATTCTTAGCTTCATATTTTTACACTGCCATTTACATTCACTCTTGTGTGAGGGAAGACAAGAAAAGACAAGACTTGACTTTGGTATTCGTAAGAAATAATACTTCACTTTACTCTGTGTTACTTGGCTTATTAGCGTAAAAGAAGAAAGAGCAGCAGTAAGCTAAGTAGAGATAGAAGAACAGTAGAGTGAGTGAGTGAGTCAGTAACAAGAAGATTGGAGTGAGACACGTAAAAGGAAAAATAAAGTCTAAAGTGAGATGAATTAGTTATTAATGAGGCGCGGCTAATTTGTTAATTTGGCCTTCTCTGCCGTCGCCTTCATGAAGGAAATTTCTATTTTGTGCACGACTTTTTAGGGCTTCATATTTTGGCACAGCACACCACATCGTCATAATATACTATTACTACCATTATCATATAGTTATAGCATAGTCTGTACATTGTACATATGTATGTAGATTCTTCTCTTTTGGACTTATATAGGATCTTACTTGAAATAGAAATGTATGTACAGACGTACCGAAGAATGCTTTTAGTAATTCCTTTAATCGAAACAAAAGCAGAGAGAAGAGAGAAGACAAGGCCGTTATCTAATGATCTGTGTATATCTCTATAGCCTAGAAGAAAAGACTTTATGGGCGCGGACGCCTGCCTGTAGGATAGAAACTGGTCATTAAATGAATAACGGCCATATTATAATTCCTATGTAGTAATAATATAGTGTTCAATATTATTCCTAAAATTGGTTCATTACTTTAAGAAAAATTACGTTTTTGGATTAATTACCGGTTACAGCGAATTAAGTTGTAATAAAATTTGTTCCTAGACTTAATTGTCACTTTACTGCCCAGGCGAGTGTTGCAATAATTAACTATCAAACTTTAATTACAAGAAATGTACGTCTTTTTCTGTCATATTTTAAGAAGTTACATGTTTTATCTTTATCTTACAAATCGACCAGAGTGACCGGGCTTGTCTTTGAACTTTAGACGACTACGTATGTAGGTGCATACCTATGTAGGTATGGGTATTCACATTCATGCATGCACACAGATATCTATCTATCTAACTTGAGATAGTTCAGTTAGCTTGTTGAAATTTGGTTTTGGTTAATTTGAGTGCATTACTCCCTCCCGCGTAGAACATGCGAAAAACATGACTTTTGTTTTGTCTCTTAATTTCTTCATGTAATGACTTTCTCTCTGCATGCGGATATTGTATATATAGTGCATAGTTGCAAACTTACAAAGTACAGTTAGTTAAATTTCTCGTCTCATCTGCTCAACCTGCGTCAATGAAAAACTGTACACCGTCTATGTATGCATGCATGTTTATGTGTATGTAACCACAAGTTTGCAAAGTCAAGTCTAATCAATTAACTCTTTCAGCCGAAGCCAAGGGAAGTCAGGTCAAAAATAGATGAGTACAATACAGTTAGTTAGACAACAGTGGAGGTAGGTTGCTGCAAACAAAACGAAACAATTTGGATTGGTGTAGGGTGGGATGAAATGTTTGAACAGAAAGTCAAGTGGAGGCGAGAAGAAAGAACAAAACTGCAAATATGTTACCGTACAAACAATTTAATGTAGCTGTGCTTAACTGAACGTATGATTAGTTCTGAGATCTGATTACGTTATATATTCATTGGCTAAAAGTTCAATTCAGTTCAGTTCAGGGTTCTAATCTATAATGCCTATAATGTGGAGAATAAATTAATAGCAAACATGTTGGAGAAGACGAGACGATGAGATGCAGAAATTAAATCAGTGAATGATTGACACGGTCGAAAGGTTCAAACTTCCTTCAGGAAACCATTGTTGTCTCGACATGAGTTAAAGTCAATAGTCAAGACAAGTATTCATGGCTGGACGATCTGAATTAGTTGTTCAAATACAAGTCAGGAGCGTTGTGGCAGTCGTGGCCTGGCCTGGCAGTCAGTCAAGCAACCATCAGAAGAATAGGTGTATGCTTATGTATGTATATATATATATTATATCCTATATTCAGTCATTTTCATGTCTAGTGCACAAAAGCTTCTGCTGGCTCACACTAAATTCGCTTAATTTTACTAGTCTTGCTCAAACAAGTTCGACTCACTGTTTAGATTAAGGATTATGAAATATAGGTATTCAACCGGTATTTCAGGAACATAACTTTCCATTTTGTAGAAAAGTCTTGGATTTCAATACATTTTCAATCTCATGATATGTATTTCAGTATTAGACATTTCCTGAAATATGTTATTTTATGTACTTTGTGTAATATGGTGTTTGGATTCAGAACTCCTAACTACCTGTCAGGAGTACCAACAGTTATACACTAGTTCTCAGATGCTTTCAAACTACGCATATTCTCAATCCTCAATAACAAAAAGTCATAATGACATACACAAATTCAAATTCATTCCCCTCTATGTCTTTAAATCTTATACATCATTCAGTCTAGCTATTTCGTGAATATGTGAGAAGTCTTAAAATCCCGTAGACATTTCTTTAATTTTCTGCTAATGTGACGTCTATGAATTTTGCTCGTTTAACCTAAATTCTGTTAGAAGATTGACTATAATTATAAAGGTTGATAATGTAATATAGAGTATTTCTAAGGATCTTATAGAACCAGATCCTAGAAATAAAATAAATGTACTTATTCAAATCAGATTGCTCTTGTAAGATAATACCAGTAGATTAAACTGCCTAAGGAATACTTGTAGCTGAAATTGTTATGACTACATCCACGCTTCTTTGCATGAATTATCTCGAGCATTACAAATACGTAATCGTATTGAAATATCCGTTGTATATATTAGCTATAGATAAATTGCGGCGACAGTTGTTGCTGTATATCTAGGCCATGGTGAAAATCAAGGAAAGGGAAGACGTCTAAAACTATAAAGAGAAAGAGAATGAACTGGAAATAGAAAGGAATGGTAATAAAGTCAAGTTAAAAGCCCTTATCCACTAATTTCCTATTCTCTTCACTCCTTCCTACAATCCTACTCCAATCCTGTATGAATGAGGATCCGTCTGTCATCACCTTACGTTGCGTTGCTTCTCTGAATTTGTCGGGGAATGCATCTTATTATATCGTCCACCACACCACATACACTCACTCATTTCCATTGTCTTTACTTTAGTTCGTCACCAAAACCTATATAATGTGAGAGACTTAAGTTCATTTTGACTGAGTGTCCCATCTTCTCTTCTCTGAGCTTGTTTTCAAGAGAGTTACACACAGAATTGGCATTTCAAGTTTGGTTCGAATTGGATTTGACTGTCTGGTGAAAGCAGAAGCGGAGGTGTGCGAATTATTTTAATTCAATTTATCAAAGGAATTTAAAGTCCTAATTTAAGCATAGTTGGAGGCAGAAAAGCATCTGCTCAACTCAGCAGCGTGAGAAGATATGCAACACTCATGCTCCTTTCCTCTTAAGCATATATTGAAATGAATGCGGTCTTATACTCATTTTACTATTGCTCCTACTGAACTTAGGCAGATTTGGATAACTTTCTCCTCTTGCTGGAATGGCTTTCCTAGAGTTTTCAACTCTTCATCTTCATCGTGGTTTAGTTTGGTTTGCAGCTTCTATTCTCTTCGATTACAGCTGTTTTTGCATTTCACTCAGTAAGCGACAGCACTGTGAAATATTTCTGTGGAGAGATTCGGTAATTGAACGTATATAAGCTGTAGTATTTTACAATGATAGTATGACTCAATTTTGTATGCACTGTATACTGATTCAGATGAATATACTTAGATTGAAATGAGTATTCACAAACCCGTCATTCCTACAATGCCACAGAAACTTTAAAGTAACGTTTTCATGACATTTTTTGCCTTTGTAGCAAAGCTTGTAGATTCTGGAGGAAGAAACTACTCATTACTTTGTGTGGACTCAGTTTTAGTGTAAACATTCCTCAGTATATCTTGTAGTTTACATTTCGGAACTTTACTTTATACTTTACGGTTGCTTTTGGATATCTAATTTTAAATTTGCAAAGTTTATGTTGAAAACCACGTGATACTTGAGAGAGAGAGAGCAATCAAACAGCTGAAAGCAGAAACACTACACAATAAAGCATCCATAACAAGATCGATGACTGGAGAAGAGAAAGTGCATTAAGACTGGATACTAACTTCACCACTCGCAGATTTTCATTCAAGTCAGGTCCTATGCTCACAATGCAATTACCTGTATAGTGGTTTAACCTCATAGCTCTCGTATTACAACAACCTAATATTGTATATGTTGAGCCCAGATAGCCAAGGGAAATTTTCCAACTATGGACAGTAAATAACAAACACATTAGCACAATTTAAGTCCAAATACTTTCAACTGCAGTTACTGCTCCAACCCGAGTTATCTTGCAAAATCTAGTATTTATTTAATAAATTTGAGACTCAAAGGACATTTCGTCTGCCGATTTTTCATCCATGAAGAACTCCATACCTACACCTTCGTTTGCCATGCTACAATCCTGTTAATTATATCGTACATATTTGTTAGATTGAATACTAGTAAAAATTATATTATGTTTTTGATACGCAATATTGGCGTCCGTGGGCTGTGAAAGTTTGTTGTGTAAAACGCTGCTCTTGCGTCCATGGTCTGAGAATAATTTTGCTAAGGGACGCCACATTGACGTCTATGGAAGCGATGAGGTTAATGAATGCTCTCCGTCCCATCAGAGGAGTTTAATGTCTTCAAATTGACTTTTAAATTGACATGAATTCAAGTATAAACTTGATTGGATACTAGATGTTGAAAATATATATTAAAGAAATAAATAGAAAAAATTTCCTTAATTTATAGCAATGTGTCTGCTTTATGTCTTGATGGTGTTAGTAGATGAAAGCAAGAGAGAGAGAGAGAGAGAAAGAAAGAAAGAAAGAACGAAAGAACGAAAGAACGAAAGAACGAAAGAAAAAGAGAGAGAAAGGAAAAAGAAAGCAAGGACAGGAATTGGAGTGAAAGTTGTTTTTGTTTCTTTGCTAGCGTTGTGATAAACTATGGCACTTATAGAAACGGCTATGCTACATTAATGTTAAGTAAATTAAAAGCACTGTACAGTGCAAAGAGCAAGTTAAGTAGAAAAGTTTATACATTTGTGCTCTCTATATAATGCAACTACACACGTATAATATTATAGATGTCCCTGTAAGTATATGTTAATTATGATTTGTTGGTTTGTTCATTTGAACTTTTCAATGTGGTGCAATGCACCGGTGCAATAGATAGGGATTATAAGATAAAGCATTAAGAAAAGTCATTCCTTGCAATGCCAGTACTGGCACACAAATATTTAACCAAATAAATATTGTTAATGTAGTTCACTACAGAATGCAAATGAACTTTTTAACATAATGTGTTTTAAGTATGATTCCAAGCTCAGCCAGTTGATCCAGTTGTGACTTTAAATTTTGTATGAGACACTATAGATGTGGTTACATTACATTAATTTACATTTAATTTCACTTGGCATCCAAACCACAACTCAACTCACTCATATAGTTTTCATATTTATCTAAATCATATATTTCATATTTAGCACTCCTTTTATGCGGTTCAGAGTTTGATTATGTTGAAGGAAGATGCCTTCACGTGCAAATCTATACGGTATTTACTAATTTAATGTATGAAAGTAGGAATATCTCAAAGCTGCTGTAATAATATGTCTAAATAAGTAAGTAAGAAAACTTGTCTTCTTTAGAGCAGAAATTCATTTTTGGTCGCCTGAACACTGTCTTCTGACTTGGCCTAGTTAAAACAATCAAACGTCAAAATTGCTTTCGTTTCATTAGTCTAAAATGCAGTTTTGCAAATTTTCTTTACCATTTATATTACACAAGTATACAATATACCCTGTATATGATGTAGTACATAGTGTTTTAATGTATAGTTGTATGCAGAAATAACTACAGTTAGATTGCACACTTCATGGTGCTGTAGAATCCAGCAGAAAATTTCTATTCAGTCTCACCAACCTACTTTGAGTTTTCATTCTGTACATACCATCAGTCTATTATTAAATACGAAGTACACTCTGTAATAAAAGTAATAAATGTATAATGACCACCATCCAGGTCAAGTCAATAGTTCTGGAATGATAAATAGAAAATTTAAGTTTTAAAATGCATAGGTAGTAACATACAAGTTAAGTAGGCGCTCCAATTTAAAAAATATATATATGTATTTTCCACTTCATACTTGTGTGCTTCCAATTCTAATTTGAATTCGGCTAGCTATAATGCAAGTGAAGCTTCTCATATTTCAAACGAGTTAATCTAGATTGTCTTACATCCTTTTTAATCTAATTCACCTCATCTCATTCTCATTCTATTCCCTTCTCATTTCATCATGTTTAGTTGAAGTTATCGTTGGAATTCGGTTGCGTGAATTCTTCTTTCCTCTTGTGCAGGAGCCTGAGTTCAATATTCTGACTAGTCTGGTGTGATCTTGGCACACTCTTAATGCATTACAACTCAGTTCAGCACAATAGTGAATAAAACAGAATCGTATTTCATATTCTTATTAGTACCACTATTCAGTACCGTACCAAGACTGGTTTCGGATGACAAGAGTTGCCGGGGCCGGAACAAAAGAAGAACTTAGCATTTTAGTGCATATCGACTTTTTAAGTTCACAAGCTGACAGCTTAATTTCTAGTAAGTATCACAGTTGGACATCTCAAAATCCAGTAAGTATCACTTAATGATGTCTCAATTTCAAGGAAATGTTATATATATATTATACATATAGTTGACGTTATGTGGTAATTATTACTTACTACATTTAGGAATGTCTAATTGTGATACTTACTAGAAATTGAGTTGTCAGCTTGTGCAATTACGACAGTATGAAAAATGGGGGAATGGAAAACTATGATGTATTTTGTAGGGGCCGGGAATCGTCAATTTAATTCAGGGCCGGAAAATCGTCGGTATGGCATTGCCGTTAGTAGTAGTTAACTTCTTGGCACTTCGTTTCCGCTAGGATAACAGCCCCATTTTTGAATCAACCCGTCAAACTTTATCAAATACGGCGCTTTGGATTTTGCATTAGAAAAATTATAAGCCTTCATTTTTTCTGAAATATTAAATTGCCTTTTTTATATTGTATGCAGTGCTGTGCAATTGTCGTGGCAGACTTATAATGGCTCTATTGTACCGTCTGGTCGGCACTTGCATGTACCGTAAAATTCCTGTTAAAAGCCGAGTTTGATTAAACCCAGCTGAAATCTTTTCTTTAACCCCTAGTACTAAAGTGTAAAGGAAGACTACGGATCAGTGTTTTTGATGAAATCCCGGGCGTATATTACGGGTTTTATGGTAATGGTAGTTATAATATCCAATAAAGCAATTCGTTGCCTTTCCTCTCATTTCGTTTCGATCAGAGCATTTGCTTGCAATGAATTGATTACATCTGCTATCTCACAACGACTGGCCTGGCTTGGCTTGGCGTGAATTAGTACTTTATATGACACTTTTTAATATGAGTTAACAGCAAGCTGCTCAGTCTCTTGATCTTGCAAGCAGCTATACTATCCACTGCCTGTAATATATCTTTAACGGTTCTCTATTTTACACTGCATTAACAGTGAGGCAGCAGAAGCGGATCATGATGACATGAATTCTGTCTTCTTTCTACTCATATAACATAACACCGTCCAAATGTATGCATCTGTCTGCATGTATATACTACTCGATTTTTAAACGAGTTCAATTTTGGTAACTTTTAATCCATATGAAAATGTCAACTCCTATAAAAATCGAGTAGTATGTATATATCTGCAGTAGAAAAGTGTATAGTAGATAGTATGAAATGAAGTGGACAGAATTTATGTGGGAAGTGAAGTGTAATGTTAAATGTAATATAGTGTAATGTAATGTGGCAAGTAGGAAACACGTAGCAGAATGTATCCTACACAGATAAAAGATATAGCTATATAACATGAGATGAGATGAGATGGGATGTGATGTGATGTGAAGTGATGAGTTGATGTTTTGCTCATTGGCACGGCCATGGCCATGACCAAATCAAACCGAAGCAAGTGAAGTGAAGTCTAAGCCAAGCCAAGCCAGGAGATTAGATTGGGATAAGTTGGAGTGAGGACATTACATAAGTGAAGTAGAGTAAGTAGGTGCTTGGCGTGGTATGGTTGGTTGTTCCATTAATTTTGTCGAACTGGGGATAAGGCTGAAACTAAAAAGACTTGGACTGAGACATTAAACTAGCCGTATAAGAAGAAACTGGAAAGGAAAGATGTTTCTCCTAATGCTTGTTTGTAATGAAAGAATAAGGGATGGTCTGGTTATGGTATATGTAGCTACTATATTATGTTTCCTGAGTGTACTAAAAAATTTATTTCCAACCGAGACTAGCAGAAAACCACATAATAGACAATAGTGCGAGGTAATGAGGAGATAGAAATGTGAAGGAAATTAAAGGCTTTGGAGTGAGGGAAGATAGAATGAGAAGAAAAAAATCGGAGATCCAATTAAGTTTTTACATTGGCCCGGGATGAAATGAAATCTAGAGTCAGTCTTTCTTCTTGAGAGTCTATCGTATGTCTAGTGAGGAAGAGAAGAATGCAATGTAATGCAAAGTAGTAAAGCAAAGGAAAACAAAAAAGAAAAGAAGTGCTGTGTAATGTAATCGGATGGAGTGGGATCTAATGAATTTTATACAGGATTAGAGCAAGGTGCAAATGACGCAGCATAGCTGATCTTATTTCTCTTTATGAGGTTCTATACAGATATCTTATATGTGTAGGTATAGTGTACTGTACTTCCACTGCTGTTACTAATTCTTCTGCGGATGTATCAGTAATAATTTTAAATATATTGATACATACCGTATTTATTCAAAAGATGGCCTACTCCCAAATGATGGCGGGGCAGAATATGTAATTGAAAGTTCGAAAGATGGCCGGGTTTTAAATTGCATACATAGAAACATTGTGTCGGATGTAGTGTGTCCAACGGCAGATAAATATAAATGCACGTTTAAAAGGCGCAATGATTTGATTTCATATTTGTCAAATCTTTAGAAAAAAAATTATAGAAAGGCAATAAAATAATACGAGTTTTCGAAGGGTCTTAAGAAATGGCAGGTATCTAAAATAAGCCGGGGTAAATAGGGTCTATATGGGAAGATAACGGGGAGTCTATCTTTTGAATAAATACGGTATATATATAAGCAAACATCTGTGATTTCTTTATTAACTTAGTATTAGCATTCATATTCTGTGTCAGACTGAGGAATGAAACTTCTTAGAAGTAATTATATTGTGATTTTAAGTTTCTCAACATTGTGACGATCTAGTGTAAGAAAGTAGAATGCATTATAACGCATGCATATTTTATAAGATTATTTCCATGTTTAACTGGATCTGGATATTTATGAGAAAATCCATGTCTTACTTATTATCATGCCTTGACCAATATTAAAGTCGAATTTGCAACATCTTATAATGAAATTATATTTTTTGTTTCTCTATGACTAAGCTCATAGGCTCAATGTTTCATCTGTGTAATAATGTAGAAATATCTTAACACACTTTACATTCTTAGTGTTGGCTTAAGTTTAGTTTTGAAAGCTTAGGAAAGGAAAGCCATGGGCGACAGTACAATAGAATGGTAATGACAATGCTCCCTCTTGTGCGTCTTCTCTTCTCATCTGTTTTATTCCATGGCTTGTATTATTGCTTGGCTTATTACTATTCACTTCACATCATACCTGCTCACTGAATACATTTCGGTTGTTAATTTTATTACCCGTGGGGCTAAAGACTTCATTTATGCTGATTGCGGGACTTCTGCTGCTACTCTTCTCATTCTCTTCTGTATAAGATTTCATTCCCTTGACTCTGACTATTACTTTGAGGGCATACAGAAGACCTAGACTTATGGGTATAAAGCAAAACAACACAAATCCAAGTCAAATTCAGTCAAGCCAAGCCAAGCCAAACCAAACCATTCCAAGCTATTGTGAGTACACAGGAAAGGATGTAGGTAGTTTAATATGCTGAGATGATTCAGTGAATTGCAATGATATGCTATCTGTATGTATGTATGCGGAAATGTATTCAACTTTGACAGAAATGGAGAGAGAGAGACAGACAAACTCAAAGAGAAGCAGCAAGAGAACACAGCATGGTATATATATAGCATAACCCATCCAGAAATAATAATAATAATAATAATAATGGCAATGAGAATGACAGTTGTAATAGTAATAATATCAACAATAATATGTAGTTATAATGCATGGGTGGTCTGATCTTGTCGTGTCGTGTCTTTTCTGCTCTGCAATTCTCTTCTCTTCTCAACTCCGGTTTCTAATAATATGATCAAATAGAATTGGAAGTTATATTCGGTGCTCTTGTACCATGACGAAGAATAATGGATAAAGTGTAGGGCAGAACATCATAGTTTAAATATTATTTGTTGTTGTTGTAGGTATAACGTAACGTAGAATGTATTTGTATTCATAGATATGTTAATGTTTTATTATCATGCTTATTAGAGTACAGTTTTAGGATTGAGTGCAGCTAGCTAGAGCATAGCTTTAATTTTATTTAAATAGATAACTCAATAATTTTAAGAGTAACTGTGCTTTAAAGAGCATCTAGAGCTGCTGTAGCTTGCTACTGTCGGTCTTGCTGTTTATTTTCTTTTCCAGTAGTTCGAAATTGTGAAGTAGGATAATGGATTACTATATAGTATAACTTAAGGTATGCTCAGGATTTGGTGAAGGCATGCAATGACTGTCATGTCATGATGCTCTGGTTTGACTATAGTGTTTGTTTGACTTTTATGTGTAATTTAAACAGCAGTGTAAAAAGCACT
>JAAXYV010000306.1:0-13185 GCA_036851875.1 Novacerus sp. FZ-2019
TACTTTTATATCCTCACTAGTAATAATACTACTAGCAGTGGGGAAATTCTACAGAGGATATACTTACTAGCCCTAGCAACTATGAAGCCTAGTAAGACTGTAGTAGTAGTGAGTGGCTTTCTGCACATTTAATGACTTTTTGCACACAAAGTTCTGCTCTCTAACTGTCTTCCATGTCGCATTGAATACTTTACAAGAAGCTGTTAGGCTATAGGTACCCTTCAGAGGCTCACAGAAGATTTTCCTTATCATCAACCAGAAATGCAATGCAATGCAATGCCATCTAATGATGTCTACCACCTAGTTCCAGCCTATATCGTCCTTCCCCGCTATATACAATAAAGACTGCAATATAAATTTTATTATTTAACATATTTCTACCAGTAATATCGCATCTCATCTTGTTACTGTTCCAGTGATGAATTATTTTGTCATTCCCCCAATGAACATTTTCTTTCTCAACTGATACTATACTCCAAACACACAAACCCAACATATCATCCCAGCAAGCAGCCACCAACCTGTTTACTTCTCCCAGTCTGTCATTCCTCAACAATGCAGAATGAAATAAGCGTTGTACAATACGCCAGTTTCAGTCAATAATTCAAACTCGATTTGGCTAGGCCCAGAGTACAACTCAACTTGACTTCGTAACACATCGCCAAGTAAAATAACTGAAGTACCGAACGGACTCGTCGTAAGTGTAGAGCTATGATCTGCCTGTCTGCCTGCCTGCTTTGATGAGATGCTATGTGCAAGGCAGTGAGTGAAAAATCGGGAATACTCGCACAGAATTTTAGGCAAGAATAGAACGTGTAGAATTGGACGGAAGACGAGAAGACGCTTTCAACAAGACTTGAGCACATTTCCTACTTTTATGACTTCAGAGTCAGGAGCAGGTGTAGAAAAATAGGCACGTAAACCTTAAGTTACACTGTAATAAGGCACAAGGCCTGAAAACCTGCAACTGAAAGCTAGCTAGTTTCGCCTATGAGATGATCTGGTCGATGCGGTCTGCCTGTCTGCACACTCCATACTGCATGCAGAGTCAAGTCAAGTCAAGTCAAGCCAAAGCCAAAGCCAAATAACTACTACTTCAACTACTACTACTACTACATATCTATAAGACCCAATGCAGCTAAAGAAAGGGAAAGTTAGACCAGAGCAGAGAAGAGGCGGAGGAAAGGACAGGAAGTGGAAAGAGGAGCAGTAATGGGTACAAAGTAGATGGAATCTTTTTCAGGAGTCTCCTGGGGCAAATAGGTCTTATCCTCATCATATCATCATACCCTACTACTACTACCTACATACATACAAGAACAGAACAAAGATCTGAATTGAAGTGAGCAGTTTGAGAGAAAGGTGGTGTAGTCCTGCTCTGCCCTGCCATGCCATGCCCATGAGCGTAGCAGTCACGGCCTACACTATCCACCCTACACTCCTGCTTACACTTACACTGCAGCAGGTCTGGCCAAACAAGACTTGCAAGGTAAGAAGGAACAAATCGCTTCCTGTTACCTTTGCTGACACAAACTGCCTTTCTCTAGTTCCTTCCTAACGTACTATTTCCTATCACTGCACTACTGCCCAGACGTCTAGTACTTACTTCCAGTGTAGAACGTCTAATAAGTAAACCCAATTTCTATATCTCATTCTCTCCTCCGATTCACATTACATACTTACATACTATACATACAACATATATATATAGTAGGTATATATTATAGTAGGTAGCGCATCACATAGCCAATTCAGATAGTCTCTATATATACACACACACATACATACAGTCACAATCACACTCTACACTGTACTTCACTCCACTATATGGTAAAACTTCACTCCACACATTCACAACTTAACTTCTTCGCATCCATACCTATACATACAACCTATAGGTATATATAGGTACGTATCTTATCTTTCTCTTCAGCTTCATTCTCCTTTTCTTCTACAAACTATTTCAAGGGGCAAGTATCCGTAGTTTACGGATGCTACCAATGCACTTTTCCTCCATTTACAACAGCAATATTCACTTATTTCTACCGTTCTAGTCACTCACTCAAGAAGACTCTCAAAGTCAAGTCTGTAGTCTCTATCTCTACTACTCTTATGTCTATAGTCTAGTCTTCTCAACTTATTATATTATTAGAGTACTTATTGTTACAGTACTTTGTATACTCCACTCCGTATACCACTTTTCCATGGTTTATTGTACTCGTCATTCTCAATGTCTCAGCTTTCATCTGAACAAGGAGACTGTCAAATTATCTTTTCCTAATTTGCTCATACCTAGAAGGGATAGATTGATTCAATAGTACGTACGTAGGTATGGTATATATCATACTACAATTATGTACACTATAAGCTATAATGTATCTAATATATATCATAGTTTATATCATATTATTCCCTACAGTTCTTTCTACATATCTACTCACTCGGTCACTTACACTCCGTGTAGAGATATAGTATTAGAGTAGAGATTAGAGATAGTGCTTTACGTGTATGACAATGACATCAACTATAGCATAACATAACGCAGATGCGATGATGGTATACTATGATGAAAAGGAAAGGACAAATAATAATATAATCATGAGTCATTTCGTATCGTTGTTCCTATCCTTGCAGTCTTGCTTTACTTATCACATAACATGTAACTTTGATCCCGTTACCAACGCAACTTTCTACGGTGGTTGTCATCACTGGATCCAATTCTCTTATTATTGAAATTTATAACGTAATACGGAAAGATAGAAGCTACTTAGGTATATTATACCAACTACCTACATTACATAGGTAGGTATATATTGTTATCCGCCTTCCTTCCTTTGCTAATTGCATCATGACTCAATCATGAGACCCTACCCAAACCCATCCAATCTCGTTTTCTAGAGTTTTCACTCTAGTTCCCCGAATTTCTATGAAGCTGCACAAGATATTCATTCAAGATATTTTCAGATTGAGAAACCATCTAATACCTATATCGAGTTCTATAAATAATTTCTGTTTTGCAAAAATTAAATCTAAATGATGTACGACAGTTTCTGTAATAATAAGTGCGTACCTACATGATACCCACAAAGCAGTAAAACTGCACATTATTTACCTCTAGGGGCCATCCATTAACCATGTAGACAGCTTGGGGGATGGAGGGGTACAGCTTTTGTTTACGTTTGTTTACGCAGGGGGAGGGGTGAATTTAATCTCCACGTAGTCTTTCCGGTTGTAACAAATTTCGCCCGTGGGTACCACATTGAATTGTCAGCAACATGGATTATTAGTGACGAAATTCACGGAGATACAAGTAAAGTAATAAATAGCGTTAATTTCTTCACAGTTATAGTAATTTTTTCAATTAAAAAAACTACCGTAATTTGTTCAAAGTATAAGGAACTACAAATACTTGTTTGATAATCACTCGAAGCATTTTACATGAATGGAAATATTAAAACAAACGAAGCTTGTCTACTTAGGTAGGGAAGGGGTTTGAATTCGTCAACGAAGGGGAGGGGTATCTTAAATGAGCAAAAATGTCTACATGGTTAATGGATCGCCCCCTACTTCTTCTGTGCAGTTTCCAGGCAAACTCTAAGGCTAATTACTAATACAAGATAAGTTGGAATTAACTTAAGCAAAACATCCAGTTCATTGTCAGTTGTAATGTAATCATAAGTTTATCTGTCTGTAGCTTAAACACAATATGACGCAGAAATCAGTATATACAAGTCTTAAAGTGAAGAACACCTGCTAACACTTAACTGCTAAGCTAAACTAATAATTTATGTTCAAGTTATTACCGACACTTTGAGCTGCACGTTCGTAGGTTCATAAACGTAGCGTTCGTTGGTAGAGGAGACATTCATAAGCATAAAATAGTGTTCCATTTTACAATTCACTGTGACAGAGTTCCATGGCTGAGCCTAATGCACCTAATGTACTGAAGAGACATTTTCCCTTTCCTCTGACTCTGAAGACCATGATCCTGTCTTGAATTGTATATAGGTATGGATACGTGGATTCCTCCACTTCACTCAACTGAATTGTGTCTCACCCTCTCTCTCTCTCTTTTACACTCTTTCACACACTCCATCTACTGCTGCTCCATTATTTCGAGATGGAACATATCCACTATTCTTTACTCCAGTCATCATCTCGTCTTTCATCTCTACTACATTCATGTACTAGATATATTTTGTCAAAGCATGCTTAGTTTTACTTCTACTTTGGCCAAGGATAAAGATAATGTGAACTGTGAACTGAGTAGCAGAGAAGAAAAAACGTGAACTCTGTTCAAAACATGAAAAAGCAAAATTGTGTGCTTTCCTCCTACTTCTATGAGTTTATAAGTGTAAGATATTTAGGTCGTACTAAGTCCTTCTCCTCAGTACATCCCATTCCATACGATAAATGTACACTATCAACTATATTGAAATGGTCGACAGTGAAAACATTCACATCACAACACAATACGTTTAGATATATATCATAATCTTATATACATGCATATGCATATCTTCAAAGCAGCTTGAACCAGAAACAACGACACATATATACATACACTACACTACAACTACATTGTCTTGTCTTGTCTGAGAGTGCCTTACTCTTTACTTTACGTATACGTGTATAGTATGTATGTAGCTTGAGATACAACTTGAAACTAGAGAACACAGAATGAGACATAAATCCCGCTGGAACATGCCTAGTGTGGAGAAACAATTTTTCATGCGCTGGCTGGTTGACATGACATTTGTATATATTATGAGAAGAAGAACAAGAGACGAAAATAGAACGGAGGCAGGAGGATACTCAGTTCAGGAAACAGTAAAAGGGAAAGAAAGAAATTTCTTCAACTTCTTAGGTAAGTAGATTTCAACTTCAAACTTGACTTGCCTATTTCCCACCTTCTACCTACCAGAGTACTTATTTAGTACTTATTCTCACTCTAGTCACAGACTTATCCACTGTCAACTCAACTATTCCACTATTCTGCAAGTATTCTACATACATTTATTGCTCAGTTGCACTCTTTCTTTACTCTTCACTACTCGTCAAGTCATGTGTCGAAAAATGAACTAAGCTGAAAAAATCTCAGTCTAGTGGCATTAAGTTCATAGTTCAACTCAACTCAACTCAACCATACATACCTACCTATACGTACACTTGGGTAGAATTCTATACCGTTGTGCACTACAGGCTGAATGAACTTATCACAAATCGGCAACTTCCCGTCTACGACGGGTTGGAGGAAGGAAGTTCGGACGGGACGGGAGCTATTTGGGGATGAAATTAATAAAGGAGAATGAGACGGGTGTCGGATACACGTTTTAAGACGGGTGCTACTTGTACGTAACGTATACTGACTTATACCATTCATTCTGTTGAATAGGCGCTAAGTCTTTTGTTCTATTCATGTATTGTACCATCATACCATTTGCATCCTTTTACAATTATCAAGTGCTGTTTTGACCTTGGTTTTTTCCCGGACGGCGCAGAAGTGAGGCAAGAAATATTTTGAATGCCAGGATGGGACGGGACTGCGCCAGGTGGTTTTTGAAAAATAGGACGGAATGTGTTGGTAGTTCCAAAAGCCTGGAATTGGAAATGGGACGGAAGAGTATATATGCAACTGACGATTTCTACACAGTACGCTACATACGTATAACAGAAAGTAGAAAGTGAGTAATAACAATAATGTAAAATTGTCAACTTGCAAAAAAATGTTTCTTAGGAAAAAAGAATGATTTCATACTCTATTGTTTGAAACGTGTTGTTTTACGTGTGCTTATGTACTTGAGGATGAGATAATAGGTGTGCAAGTAAAATTCAAGGATGACTGCCTACGTTACCTACGATTACCATGAGATGCCCGTGAAAATTAACCAGTTGAGAGTAAGTTTGAATAGAAAGTCAAAGTGATTTATCAATCATGAGGATAGGCGTGAGCAGGACAAGGACAACGACAGATTCAAATGGATGATATGCAGATTCTCTCTCGTTTCTCTTCTGCCCACGTAGAGGTGGAATTCAGCCCCGCTCTGCTCTTGCTTGACTTTTAGGCATCCCGCTTTACCCAATGCCACACCACAACGCCCGCACCACACCATTGCATTACAAGTCAACTTCAAAGTCAGTCCAGAGTAGACAGAGCAGAGCAGACAGTAAGTCCGGACTGAGAAGAGAAGAGAATAGAAGACGAAGCCAACCACCGTCAAACCCCAAGACATATAAGACATCACGGTTACTGCCATCACTGTAAACTATGTATGGGATATAAACTAAACTAAACTAAACCGTGTTCTGTTCTGTATTTCGCTCCGTCTCCTTTTCCAAAAGAAGAATAAGAGTCACACGTACACTCACTATCCTAGCCTAAGCAAGCAAAGAAAGGGACTATCACGTACTGTACATACATGCAGCAGGACTCGAAAAGACAGATCACAGTCTGATCCTCAACCCGTTTTGCAATCACAGTCTGCCAACGGAATCACTCGTTTTTACTCCAGCTATCGATCTATCTTTACTCTCCACTAACTCACCTAATACAATCGATTTCTTTCCTGATGCGACAATCATGAAACTAGATAGCTTTAAATTTACTACACTGATATTTTAAATTGTAACTTGAATTGAATTGCTCTCACATAGCGCTAAATAAAAAAAAACTACAGACATTGATCCATCTACAAGAGTCACTACTACTTATTACCCATCCCAATCCCGCTTTGCTACACATAGTATTCATTTCATTTAAGTATAGCTGAAAGCCTCTCCATCTCCTCTCCATACTATACCATGAAGCTATGCTATGAGTATAATGTCGTTGAAAGAGCAATTAAATTGCATACTGACAATTTATTTTAACTTGGCGATTTCGTATGGAGTGGGATACAAGAATTTGTATAGGTTTGAGAGGAAGTACCTTAGAATACATAGGAATCCGGCTTGTCAACCACTTTCACGGTTTTACTCCAAGATACGGTGGGTCGTCAGTCAGTACTATGTACTTTGATATCTGATTCTATATGTACGAGATTAGTTCTGCTTGGTTTGCAAAGAGGTGTAATATTGTGAGGTTGTGTGTATATATGAAAATGAAGGTCCTTCTTTATATATGCATACATAATATCAAGCAATGGAGACACAAAAGGTATTCAGGCAAAAAAAATGTAGTGTGAGAAAACAACGTTAACATCCCCTAGTACACCACACGATAGAGAATATAAGCTCTCAAAGTAGAGGAACGGAACAGAAAAAACGCTTGTTATAAATCATGAAAATTGATGCAATAATGATACCTACTTACGAGTAGGTGGTGCACTGAGTGACACTGCTTCCTACTTTTGATTGACTATAGGATATGTTATCAGAATATTTATAGGTACATGTAAAAAATGTAGGCCTCCTGCCGACTCACCTAAATTGTCACCGAGAACTAAAGTTGGAGGCAGGAAAAATGCTATTAGTGTGCTTGTAGAAATCCAAAGGTGTAGGAGATTCCAAACACGCGACTTGCAGTGACTATTATTCATTTTGATTTTGTCTCCAATGCTCTCCTGGCTTGAGCCACTGGGCTTCATTTCAGCAGTCAATGCAAGTGCGTCTTGCTGACAGACAAACTGATTGATTGACTTAAGTAACTAAATTTGGTTAATATGATTTGTCTTCAGAACACTAAAATCGTGTTGATGCTTTGCTGAGAGTGAAAGAATGAGTTTTATGCTGTTATTGAAGAAGGAATATGTTTGATTATTAATATTTACTTTTCACGTTTGATAATATTATTTTATTTCACTACACTTTTCCCTAGGTCCAACTTCAAACTTGCTTTGAGTTTGCATTTCATTGCATATTTTTACTTCACCCTCCATTTGTAGTCGACGCAATTGCTACAGTTCTTCATCAAGACAAATTAAAGCATCCTAGATAGAACTCAACTATGTAGTAACGCAGTCACGCAATTCAGAGATTGACCAAACAAACAAACAAACAAATATTCATACAGTCTACAGGTTTTCGTGTAGTTTAGTTTCCCAGTTGTAAGGTATTCAAGTTACGATATGTGAATTTTGGTTGTTGAGTTTCTCAAAATGACCCACAACCGTCAAGTTCGACCCAAGTGTAGGTATATACTATGTATAATATAATACGTAGATACTCATTGGAGGCTTAATTTTGTCAAAACTCCACGTGCTCAGATTACTGCAGTATAATTAATTATATTTGTACTGTCAACATATTACGGCAAATTATTACTACTGGAGCGAATACTGTCCACAAAGAGAGTCATGATTGACTTAACTCAAGTGTAACAATAATGTTATTATATGAGTATTGGTATTGTGTTCAACAACATGTTCAAGTTGGATGATGATGTTTACAAACCGGCGTTCGAAAGAAGACTGAGCAATGCTATGATATTGTATAGAGCAGAGGCATAAGTTTCAATACGCAGGCGGTAGAATTCTAGTCTCCGGTCTTCTCCTGGTTTTACTGTCTTCTCTGGAGTCTGTATTCAGCAGTGTGAGAAGTGAGTACTGAGTAGAGTAGAGTAGAGTATGGGGGCTGTAGAAGTGTAGAGTGTGTTTCTCAACGAAAGTTAAGTCAAGTCAAGTCAAGGAAGTTTTTCAACCTGTATAACAAGGCCTTCTCAATGTGCCGTACCACACCATAAGAAATACCAACACGCCAACACTACTCCATCCAACTCTGGCTATAACTAGCTACCCCATATAGATTCTTTTCCTTCAATTTATTTCCATGTCGCATAACCAAATTAACCATGCAATGTTATGAAAATGTTACTCAAATGTTCTAAAAGTTTGCCTGAAAAATACATGCCGAGCTTCTATGGCTCCTTTTTAGACTTTTAAACGATACATAATACATAGGCTTGCCCATTTGCAGCTAGATGATTCGTTGGTGAGGAAAGATTTTGTAGAAAGTAGTCTTTGAATCGGGACTCCGAGTAAAGAAGGAATAGGGGCACACTGACGCCGTCAGAGAGGTAATAATATAAGGATATTAGACGAAGTGATTTTTCCTTACATTTTATTAACGTAACGTATTATTAATTATTTATTTAACTAAGAAATACAGAAGGCAGAGACTTTACAAGAAAAAATTAACAGTGAAATTAATTACTCTGCAAAAATTCCTTGTAAATATTATTTTGAAATTCGCAGTACACATTCAGCTTTATTGTGTGCTGTGATGATAAGACGATAGGAAAAAGTCTTGTACTATTAAAAAAATATGTTAACGTCAGAATAACTTTTAACAAATAAACCAATAAATTTGTATTATTTCCTGTAGATTTATTGAGCGGTATTGAATTTAGACGTAATTCTAGGTGTGAAATAAATCAATCGATTTTAGTAGCAGCATTTCTCATAGATCAAGACAAATTATGTTAAAATCAATATTCTGTATTTCAAAATCATTTCTAATTTGAATTTGCGGGCACTAATAAAAGAAGTACATGCCATAAGTCATTATAGTATATTTATAGTGCGTCAACAATATGTCCCGGATTCACATAGATGTTTTCATTCCATAAAGCAAACTAGCATACAGAGTTTCTGCGAACAGTGTTGCAAATATGGAAAAAGTGCAGAGAGCCCGGGTAATATAAATGAATAAGTAAATAAAAGTTGGAAATGGAAGTTTAAAGTTGAAAAATCTTCATATAACTTCGCATACTCTAAGATTTTACGAAATAAACTGCTCGTTGAAGCCCAGTGGCAGATGTTTCTAAAGCTAAATTAATATATAATAAACATTGTAATTAGTTCCGATTACCAGGGTCGCAATTTTTCAAATAATTGATTTTATTTACTGCGTATATTCTGACAACGATATAACATCATAATACCCTACATAATTTATATTGTGCTCCCTGAAATGGGAATAAAACAGAAATGAGCACTTAAATTTTGCTTGATGTCATTTAATAGGACGTAATGTAATAGAAATGGTCTATATGTAAGTAACAGTAGGCTGACCTAGGAGAATATGCCAGACTATAGTCAGTCAGAGCCTCAATTTTTTAAGCATAGCATTCTGTAAGATAAGATGACATAATATTACAATAGAGTCAAGTTAAACTAGTGTTTTATCTTCATATTGTAAAAAGAAAGAGAGCAGCAGAGTCAAAGCCAAAGTCAATATTCAATGCAAAGTGAAACCAAAGGAGTGAATGAAAATGGAAAGGTAGTACATGAATAGAAGGAAGATTCTGGGTCTACGAAGGATGCAGATTGTACATACCTATATATATAAATATACATATATATATATATATATATATATATATGACTGACTGGATTGAAGTAACAAGAGAGAAAAGACCAATATAGACAAATATGAGAGCAGGAGCACTTTTGGCAGACTTTTACTTGTCTTCCACATCTTTTCAACTTCCACTCGACTGCCAACACACTAAGCGATGAGTAGCTAGACGGATCAACGAATAAAGAAAGTATTAAGACTGCTTTGGAATCCCAACGGTGCCCTTTCTATTAACAGGAATTTTACAAAATGTTCTCATGCTTTTCTTCTTCCTTTGACTTTACAATAATCTTTCTCTCTACTTTACATTTTGAACCGTCTTTGTCTTATTCATAATATATTGAGATTTATTTATATGGTAATCAGATGATATTTTAATTCAACTGTACTTTACTCAAAATAATATCTGTGTCAGTCTGAAAAAATACAGAGAAGACTGTGAAATAAAATAAAAACAGGGATACTCTTCACGAATTATATTTTCTCACACAAATGCTGGAGCAAACAGAATTCCTTTGAGGCAACACAAGAGGAAGGGAGAGTGGGATAAAAAATGAGAGCATAAGTAGAGTTTGTAATCCAACCTGACTTTGACATATTTTAGATGTCGAGTTGATCTTATGAGTTTCGAATCCCAATTCGTATATATGTCGTAGTACATGAAGTCACCAGGGACATCATGACCTAACCCATTCCGTCCCACGACACAATGGGAGACAGCTCAGATTCAGTTCTGAACTGCACTGTCCATGGAGGCAGTAAACGATCAAGTAAAGCATACTTATGCCCTTCTTTTGCAATATAGTATCAACCAACAAACTAGATATATACAATATACATGCTGACAAATACGACGGAGATGATACCAATATTCCATTGCACAACACTTTCAAAGGTTGGCCTTACATTCGAACGGTCAATATTGGCTTTGGGCAATAGAACTGTTTCTGACCGAAGCGCATGTACACTTTAATATTTTATGGTATCTTTCACCCTGCTCATATTTATTATTACTATGACCACAGAATTGGAATACCTATTACATTTTACTGAAATAGTTTCGTCTGATTCAACTTTGGTGTACAGGTACATTATTATTTCTATAATGGCATAAATTATAATGTTTAATTATACTTTATATGTTTAATTGTAAACAGAGTCCGTGTTTCTGAAGAGACTACTTCACATCACGATGATTGAAATTAGTCTTATACTCTTTCTATAGATTACACTTTAAAGGGCAATTTTTACCTTACTATACAGCTCTGACAGGGATACAATTTGACATGATTTTGCATTTCATCCAAATGTCTTCAGAATTAATACTAGAATTCAGGTTTGAAGTTCCAGACGGTTTTGTTCCCTGTGCACTTGTCTGTTGCGACATATACAAAATATCCAGTGCCGATTTTTTCTCCTTTCTCTTCTTTCTCTCAATATGGTTTTCTTTGCCGTGGAAAGCTTCAATGGTAATGGTATTATTATATATGAAAGTATGAATTTACTGACGTTTTTAGAATCTATATTATAATATGAGTAAAATGATGTGTTATTCTTAGCTTTCACAACTGGTGCAAGTGTATTTCGGAGTAAATGACTGTCCGTCTTCTGTCAATACCAAGGATGTGTAAAATTTGATAAAATATATTATTATTTGGTTTTGCTTTTTGACTTATCGTCTACAGAGCTCTTATGAATAATTATTTCGACATAGAAATATTACAGATTTATCCTATTTTTACCTATCCACCCTATATATTTTTACCTATCCTATTTACTTTTTACCCACCCATTGTCCCCGTACACAATTTGACTTAACCTGGTAACTAACGCTGCTATTCTTCCTCGTCATAAGTGTGGTCATACAAATCATACAATACATAATTTATAAACTTATAGGGATGACCCATAACTTAACTTGGTTGAGTGTAGTATTCGAAGATTGCGGTGAAATTTTCTGCGACGGTTTGACTAACTCTGAAAGATTCACTGCAGCTTAAGATATATCTGTTGATGTCCCAGGCTCTAACTACTTTCTTGTAGGATAAACAAAATAGCGTACCAACCGGATCGGATACTCTTTATTCTATCTACAAACCTCCATCGTGTGCACTGCGCACAGCGTATGAAGATTTTAATTATGCTACGAATGACTAGAGAAATGGATTTTTACCTCAGTCGACAGATTTAAAACAAACTTTTCAGTTGCCCGCATGTTTGTAAGATATAACACCATTCATGGAGAGATAAGCATAGGTGTGTAAAAGCACCTAAAATATTTTGAAAAACGAAACGAGAGTTTTACCGTTCGTTTCGTTCGTTTTTCTAACAGTCGAAATTCACAGCGTTCGTTTTCGTTCGTTTTAGCATTTTTCGGATTGTTTTCCTTTTGCGCCGCTTTTTGTTTGTTTATATGTAAATGTAAGGCACGAATGAATTCAACACTTACGTACCTACGATAAACGTATCCGTCAGTACACATAGAATAGAGAATGGTCCTAGAGTCTAGTGAGAAAAATATCGGTTAGTGTTTAGTATTGAATTATTATAAGGTAATATTAAAGCTATGAACAACAAAACTGAAAACATACAAGTAAAGTAATAAAAAAAGTAATATATTAGTGGCTACTGTTGACTGTAGTTGACCAAAATATTTCGACTCAAAAATCAATAGTCAAAATCAAAATGCGATATACTTTCGAAATGTGTAAACTAAACAATAGGGTAGAACCTCCCAAAATGAGACAGCTAGAAGTATGAGACAGTACCTTTCCGAATTTTTACTGGTTTCCCCTGACACTGGATTGGCATGATTTTTTCTCCTAAAAATACTACAAACTTCGTAGAATAACAATATAATTTTTTTAAAGTTGTAGCTGCACCATAAAT
>JAAXYV010000307.1:0-13180 GCA_036851875.1 Novacerus sp. FZ-2019
CTTGTATACTTACACACACATACATATATATATAATATATATATATATCTGTATATATCAGTATACATATATGTATATAGGTATGAATGTGTTCGAGTAGTATGACAGCAAGGAAGTATAAGAAGGCTACTGAATACATATATAAAGTGCAAGTGTGAGAAAAAGTTAGTATAACTAGTATCGCTATACATGAGATGAATATGGGGTATATATAAGAGTATATTCCCTGTCTATTTGAGCGGAGTTGAATTTTTTCTTACTCCCTGCACAGATATAGTATACAATATAGTGTTGTATGTAGAATAAATACAGGAAACTCGGGCAGGAGAAATGTTGAAGGTGAAAGTGAGAAATCGAAATTCGAACAGAACATGAAGAAGTACATGCCCATGTCGGAGTTTCTGCAGTTCAGCTTTCTGCTGTCTTTCCTCGACAGACCCATGGGAGTCAAGGCATTCTATATGTAGTAGGCCATGATTTTAAAATGTACAGAAATACTCGTATATAGATAGCTACAACAACTTTTAGATTTTGGTAAATTCTTATATTTCTCCTCTTGTGTAATACAAAACTTACAATTATTCTTTCATTCAAACAAACGTGCAGCAGACAATTGGTGTTTATGAGAGATAAAGAGAATTATATTACACTATACTGATGTCTATGATTTGAGTATGTAATTTCATGCAAATTTAATACAAGAGAAAAATATTATTCCAAGCATAATGCTATCAGAGAAATACTATACTTTTTGTGTCCACGACACAGGCATTTCAAATAGTACTTAAAACTATTCCATAATACATATAATGTAATGATTATGTGTCATGTAAGACTAAAATCACTGGAGGGTGACAGCTGTCCTGTATTTTGCTTCTGGACGTCAAGTCCGACTTTGTCGACAGGACAGCTGCAGCCTCAACATGTCATGTTTTCTCAAATCCGATGGATGTCCTGCTACGCACTGACGGAAAAGAAAAACCGAGATGGATGCGTAGATAGATATTTCTTTCTATATTAGAGGCAGCTTGTCAGTACAAAAGTATATAACCATGCCTGTAAGCATGCATATACAATACCTATATACAATCCACAAATGTACGGTACCGTTCACACAGGGATACGGTTAAGTCAAGTCAAAGATGGTGATGGCGATGGTATCATGCATGATGGGTGGCTTGCCTTGTCTTGACTTGAAGTTAAATTCCGTGTGTTGAGAAGGATGGATGGAAAATTCATTACATTTATAACGTTAAATTGCTATATAGCAGATTTTAAGCATTGCATTGCAGCACTGTTGCTTTACTGCTGTGGTAAATGTGAAGAAATGTGGTTAGAGTGGGAAGAGGAACTAATAGTCTTTAGTTTCTTGCAACTGTGGAGTCAAAATTGGCTGACGATAGACAGGTTGACAGGCTGCGGTTTCACTTCCATGTAAGACTCCTGACTTTAATTTATGGCTGGTAAATCACTTTTTCCAAGTACTGCTACAATTCAATGTTATTCTACAAATGTTTGTTTTCAGTTTTCATGTTTGCAAGCAGAAGATTATTCGTTAGTTTTAATGCATTGTTTTTTACTGTGGCACGCTGAATAACATTGCTGTACTTTTTCATACTTTTATTTGTATCTCAGCAAATATTTCCATATTCTATCATATAAAGACGGTAGACATATAATTAATTTACTCTATACCCTGTTTCAAACTCTTCCTCAATACAAAATTAACTGATCCGACTCAAACACTACCTTTAGTTTCCTATTGTTAAATACACTTAAAATAGTAATATTTAAGTGGATTCTATAAGAAAAAGTTTCGTATTGTTTTGATAAGGTAAGTGGTGTAGGTAGAGTAGAGTTAAACGAACTTACTTTATCTCTGTGCTCTTATTGTGAAGAGATGGAGATAGAATGGTCTGGAAATGATAGGATATACGAAGGGAAGAATAAAATGGAATGGAATTGGAGGACATAGACAAGATTGACCAAAAGCTGAAAAATACAGAGACACAAAGTGGAGAGTATAAAACGAAAATGCTCTCAACTCAACTCAACTCAACTAAACTCGAGTCGACTGAACTGGAGTTGAAGTTTGTCTATTCTGTAGTGTTTTGTTGTGTCGTCTCTCTTCGACTCAATGGGATTTGGATTGAGATCATCTTTGTGTTTGGTGTCCTCCAAGTTGGGACGCCTAGGCGGCTTCCTTTGAGTTGGGACTAAATATTCTCTAATTCCTCTTGGTCCACTATGTTGTCCTCTGCGTCATCCGATCCAATTTCAACCAAACTAATACTAACCAAGCAAGGCATCCTATTCAAACAAAGCCATCTTATCTGTACATACGTGAGTCCTATCCTGTATATCTATCTTCCTCTTCCCTTGGTCCTTGGCTTCATCATTTGCCATCCTATCCTATCTAAGTTTTACATCACATTACGACAGAACAACTTCAACAACACAACAACTGACATGAGCAAAGTAAAGCAGAGTTAAGCAAAAGTAAACCTGAGGGTTAGTGAGCAAAGGATGGGATGGGATTGAAGTAAGTAAGTAAGTAAGTACTGCACACGGGTGACTTGTTCCATTTCTCTCGAAATAACAAACAAGGATAAGCTCACGGGACACAAAGTGCATTCAGTCCATGCAATCAAAACAATTTAAATTTGTAGGAACTCAAGGGCGCCCCTTTCCTTTATCTGAGAGCTGCTGCGCTTCCAATACTCAGCTTGACAATATTGCGTACTTATCCAAAAAAAAATTGAACCTTTTTTAATTACTTCAACGCCGGACAAAGAGAAAGTCCATATCCATTTTATAGCAGTTACTGTATTAAACTCACAGATAAGTTCTAGCAATGTAAATGTTTCGGCTGAAGTAAGTAAGTGTTAAAATTGTCCATTTAGATAATGTTATTTTAAGTTAATAAAACAATTTATCCTGTCCCTGTAATCTTTTTCATCTTTGTAAATAGCTTTCTTAATAAGGTTGAAGCAGAGAAATTAAGCAGACGTCGTACTATTCCCAATTTCTTTGAAAATACTTCACTTGGTTCTCATCAAACCCTAAATTATTACCAGCAACGTACCAACTTATAATATTGCAATTAAGTAGTCGTCCCAAGTTGTACTTTTGGAGCAGCATAGAAGTCATTTATCACAGGGAAGCTCATTGCATGATGTATTATTTACATAAGCATAAACACAATACAAACAACCCATCACAATAATAGAGAAAAGAATTCCATGGATTGATGAATGAATGAAGTGATGAAAAGTGAATAACATAGTGCAGGAGACAGAGTACAAAGCAAGAGAAATCGAAAATGACACCCACATCTACTAACTATTAGCTCTTCTATTCTAACTGCTTCTGCAGTATGCCTTAACAATCCTTATTTGTATTTTGTATTTCAAGTTGTAATTATTGTACTGCGTATCCATACAATACAATGCATTTGGAATACAGACGGATTACATAGTTGCTTGTTGTATATACATAATACTACTTATAAATAAAATGATATAAGTTCCTCGCTTGACTATAGATTTATCTCATGCTATTCTATGCTATGTAATAATTTAAGACCACGGGATATTACACCAACAGACCTGAAAATCGTTTGCTTTTATTTCCTTTTCTTTAATATCCTACTGCCATTGTAATATCTATCTTGTTATCGTAGCTCAGCAGGAGACAAATGAAGATTCTACATTCAACCTAACTCACTCAGCTAAAATACAATACAATGAATGTATTGAAGGAAGATGTAGTTGTATTTTGATTCAGCTGTGAATTATCACTCTTCCATGCTTCCTTCTTCTGATCGTGAGTTGGTGTGGGTTTAGCAAGGTTTGAAAACAAGAAAACAATTTAATACACAGTTTGTTTGTCATATACCAATAGTATTCTCTTGTGGATATGTATGTTTGTTAACTTCGTTTTTTGAGAATAGAAGCAGGTGAAATCTATATGACCATGCATATTCTTACAGTCAGTTGAAGAAACGAAAGCATAAAATTCATAGAAATAGTAAAAGAATCTTTAAACCAACTGTCAGAATGGATGCGTATGCTTCCAAATATTAATATTCATTTCACTAAAATCTACACACAGTTCAGAGATTTAATCAACTTCCTATCCTATACATCACAAGGATGTATTCATGGAAACAACATTCATAGACCAATACATCAACCTGATGTATTACATAAAGCAGCATTCATGAACCAACTACATCACATTGATGTATTCATGGAAATAGCATTCATAGACCAAATACATCAACCTGATGTATTTCATAAAACAACATCGTAGACTAAATACATTACTTTGATGTAGTTTTCCTGTGTTAAACAAATAGCTCGGGTTAATGATTATGATCAGGTGGAAATTACTTACTTAGAAGTGGGCTTATTTATAAAATTTTCCACAGTTACATGGCCTGCAATTATATTCCTACAGTTCTTTATACTGTAGGTAGTGAAAAGGTTCAACTTTCCACTACCTTAATTGTAATGTAAATGCATCTCTGTTGTTGTTGATGGACTATATCTACAACGAAATACAAATAAACCCATGTACAAGAAATATAGCAAATGATACTTCCAACATTACAGAGACGGAGTTTTAAGTCATTTTCAATTAAGCATTTCTGAATGAACTTGGATTCCCCTTCTGGCACAAAATAATGAAAGAACTATTGTACAGGTAATACTATTCGTATATTTGTACTACTGATTTTTCAAGAAGCAAACGATACAATTGATAATGTTATACATTGTTAATGTTGATGCCCTTCCCTGAATGAATGAATGCATCTCTGATGTTAATATAATGAGAATTAGAATGAGGATGTGAATGTGAATGACGAATGAGTATTTAGTGACAGAGTCGATCGGTTACTCGCAAGAATATTAGAGAAATGCTATGATAAGCATGTTTTTATTCAAAGCAGAGCTAAAGGAAAAGGAAAACCGTCAAAAGAAAAAGATGACAAAAAGGACTAGCTGCCGAAGAGAGTCTGAAATAAATACTCAACTGAGCTGAACGTAAAGAGAAGCAGAGAAGAATCAAATGGTATAAATTCCAATGTCTACTTGTATTCTACCTTTTCTGACTTTGTTCTCTTCTGTTCTGTTTTCTTGCTCTCTTTGCTCTGCTCCTGTCTTGCCTGACCAGAGAGGAAAAACAAAGTGGAACCGAACGATTAGTCACACGAATTTTTCTATGGGATCCCTGCTCTGGTCTTCTTCAGTCTGGTAAAAAGAAAGATGGAAAGTGAGCAGCGGAGAGAAGGTCGACAGTCAATCCGCGCTCTAAAATGTAATGCAGCGCAATGCTGAATGTTGAATGCGATGGATACGAATGGAAGAGAAGAAGAGAGGAGAGAGGAAATAAAATTGAACTTGTCAGGAGTCAGGAGGCTTTGGTGCTCTTGTATTCACTTTTATCTTTTCAGCAGAACATGACACATGTAGGTATGGTATGCTATAATATATTGTGTGATGTGTATATAGTATATGTTTGAATATATACATGTAGTATGTATGTATGGAATTCGTTTTGTCGAACCGTCTTCACTTTGGCTGGATTTTAAAATCTAAAGATGTAAGGTCCTAAGGCTTTATTCTGCATTCTATATTCTGTTATCTATACACACGGGATGGTGAGTATTCCAAACTGTCTCACGTTTTTTGTAGGTGTCATGCGAGAAAAGGCTCTTTTCCCATTTTTGCCTTAGATACGCATTATTTTGCTTTAGACATGGGAGAATTTCTTAGGAAAATGTTTGGAACTTGTACATACTCTCCTATGCATGCATATGTATAAATAATCAAAGCAGTCTTTCAGGTAGTTTGCAAAATACAAATATTTCGAAATTGACATTACTATGACATGACCGAGTCCTGTATTCCACAACAGCAGATTATAACGTTACAAGTCAAAGAAAAAGATAGTGTTAGGGTGATTCTGATATTCTTTAGTAGCTATACTCACAGTGGCAAAATTATATAAATACTTTACCAATGTGTCAAAGAGACATACTTATCGCAACGTGTGATCTAACAAATAATTCTAGTTTATTTAATCTATTTAATATGAAAAATAATCAACAATTTGACATTTGATAAATCAATTACACAAATATAGTACAAAACTTTAAATTTCATTAATTCCACAACAAATAAATATTTTCCTACTGCACATTATCTGACTGACTTGTACCTGATTTTGGAAATTTGAAGAATTATGCCTCAAGTGTCATGACTCATGCCTCATGATTAATTTTGGTTTGATTTGCTAAAGTTGGGTTATTTTGGGTTATGTTAGATTATTTCAGAGTAGGGTAGTTCATTTCAGGTGAGATTACACTATTTTAGTTATGTTAGGTAAGGGTTACATGAAGTTTATAAATGATATTTGAGGAGCTAAATTTGAGAAATCAGGCTTGACATTTGGGAAATGAGGTATGAGGCCTCAAATGATGCATCAGATGAGGCATGAGGCATGGAATTTACGTTAAGTATAGAAATTTTGAAACGTCGGATTAGCATGACGCTTCACATTTCTAAAACCATTCACAATTGAACCTATCATCTCACATAGCTAATCGACCAATAATGAATTATTTGAGTGTACGAAATGATTTTCAAACGGTATTATAGTGTACTCAAAAATTATTCAAGTTTGCTATTATATAATATAAAACATTTACATTTGTAATTTCAACTACATAACAATATAGAAAATCGAAATTAGTTTGCTTTATATCTTCCCGTACCTACAATAAACTTTGAAATAAATGTTGAGTATAAAACTAAATTTGTATTTCGTATTCGTTGTTACGTAAGGAAAGACAGCTTCGAAAGGAATAAATTAATTGAAGAGCAGTGAGCAGCAATTTTTGTCATGATCATGTGTCACATACAAAATACATTTACTTACATCATGTCAAGCCAGACACACCTCATCTCATTATTTTGTCATGCTTTGCAAGCCACGTAGATACAAACAAATCTCATGTCGTGTCTATCTATTCGCGCTGACTTATTATTACTGACAGTGTAGTGCGAGCTCAAGCATTCATCCGGCGAACATAAGCTCATTGCTGTTCAGGTAAGATCTGAATATAATGGAGTTGAACCGACTTGACTTGACTTTGATTTGACTCTTTGCTCCGCACGGCTTTAGTTTGGTTAAGATTGGCATTGAGAATAGAAAAAGAGAACTGAGAAGAAGGTGAGAAGAAGTGAAACCCGGCTTGAATTAGAATGGAATCTAACCTCGCATGAATGAACTTCTTGCATCAATGCAGAATCTGAATCAAAATCCATCTAATTCGGAATCCACAAAAAGCAAGAAGAATGAAAAAACCAGAAGTCAAGGCAAGGCAAACCATGCGTTGTAATCCAATCCTTTTCAATTCAGTCTCTAAGCTATGAGTTCGAGTTTTCTATGCAGTATTTGATATAGCTTGAGATGAGATGAGATGAGAGTGAGAGTAAAAGGAAAGAAAGAACTACCTGTATTCAACCATGGACAAGGACAGTAAAAACGTGCAACTCTCAAGTTATGTGAAACACAGGTACACTAACATACTGCTGTACTTCAAATCAGGTAAGGAAGGAATGTAGACAAGTTAATAGCTGATAATGGAATCATTGCATATAATCAATGAATGGCTTTCGACTTTAACTTAACTCAAAAGTGAACAAATCTGTGATGAAATACATGTGTAATATTCACAGAATGAAATCAGCTGGATTTGCAAATGTGATGAGGCAGTTTTACTTTGATAGTTTCCGGAGATAACTACTCACAAAATAACTTTTTTAGGAGGAAAAAATTTAAAACAGGAAACGTGTGGAAATTGTAAGTTGAGATTACTATTTTGTTTCTTTTCTGTGTAATTGTGATTGTAACTGAATTTTATTCATCTTTTTAATACAAAGATTAATGGTGAAATTGGGAGATGGACATTTTTTCGATTCTAAACGGGTTTTCAATATTCAAGCAAAAAACAAAGAAAATACTACGTCTCAAAACGTAAATCTAATCTCCGTGTATAGAGATATTTGATGTTATCTTCAGGCGCAGGTATAAGAGTTTGCATCTCGTCAAGCAGTTGTTTACGACATACTCCTACTCTACGATAATTCACTGTAATCTTCAAGCTCTCTCGCAGCAGTTTGAATGATAATTATTAGCTATCCACACTGTACTTAGAGTTAACTATGCTGGCATATTTTTTTACAATATTAATTTACGGCAAATAAATTAAATTATCTACCCTAACTTGAATTTCAATTCTGCGCCACTCACTGGATAACAAGAGCATACACAAACACGTTGTAAAGTAAGCAGTTCAAGTTTAGAATGGGAAATGCAGGTTACTGTGTAATAGAAGACTAAACAGTGAATTTGAAGTTGTTGTGTACCACCTATATACAGTATATTCGTAAGGCTCAATGCAATCATGTCTGAAATAACCTGCAATGAGAAGGGAATAAAATCAAAGTGTATTAGCGATGGAATAATGAGAATATAAAATGTAAGCAGGTAGATTATCATTTCCATTTTATTAAGCCCATACATACGTATATATATACGTACCAGTTAACGCAGTATAGCCTGTAATATTGTATACCAACAGAAAGTATAGGAAAAGGTTTATTCTCATTGGCATATCAATTCATGCTTGGCATCAAAAATTTGTTGTACTCAACATCAACAGTGTGTAAACCGTGGTACACTAAATAAAAAATTATTTTCGTATCATAATAAGTAATAAGAAGTAATTCTGATTGAGTAATGAACAAATCTTTTAAGTATATGTATTGTATAATTCATTCCCAATGAAAAAAGTTGGATGGCGAAATATTAAATTAAATAATATTTGGAATTCCGTTTGACTCAAAATTTATCACAACTTCATATCAAGACAGTGAATAATTAATCATATAATTTCCTATTTGAAACAATACCTAGTTCTTCTGCATCTTGAGTATGAAATTCATTTATGAGCCGAAATGTCTGTTACTTTTTGTGCCAAAGGTAGTGTCTATTAGAATTTATATGCAAGAACAAATCTTCCAGAAGACTGAGTGATAATACGAAAAGCATGATGAGAATTTGTGAATGAGATTGAATTGATGTGAAACCTTTGAATACTATGAAGAATCTCATATGATAAGAGCTGAACTCCCACCTTTACCTACACTTCACATTCACAATCCTTCAATTCCCGCTGTGTGTACAGGGTACCAATCTAAGTGTTATTGCTCATACTAACAAGTACAAGCAAACGTGCATGAATAACTATTCGACAAGTTTTGTAAGCATGCTGTTAAAAAGTTCCTATGAGATTAAACAAATCTCAAAGTCGCTCGACACATGGAAATCAATGATAGAATACAAATATGCGTGTAAACGTAGATTTAAATAAAAAATATGCGCTCTGTCTAAATACTCCAAATTTTTTTAATCACTCATATCTGCCAAAGCTACTTTAATACTTCGACTTCTATTTCATACTAGAAAAATGTTCCTACTCGTTTAACTCATAGTAACCATTAATTTTATTTGCAAAAATATGTTTGATATCTAAATTAATTTTATGGCGTAGTTCAGAAGAAATCAACAAATTTCTCCACAAAAATATTTACATGTCGGTCCCAAGAATGTACACTTTGAAGGATACTATGCAAATGTAAATCCAATCTCTCTGATCTTATTGCATTCCATGTCAAGTTAAGCCAAGCTTAAAGCAAGTTCCTTCCAATCTGCCGATTACATCACACATTATATTATTACTTACGTATCCAATTTCTGGGTGCTTGGGTTCTGTACTATTGTATAAAAGACTTCTTTGAGCTTGCGATATGCTGATAGAGCGGTAGATTGTGATTGTGAAATAGTAGGCAAGCAAAGGATATAGAAAACCAGTGAGTGAAACAAGCTCAAGAGAAAGAAAGGGAAGATTGAGCCGATGCTCATTAAGTATGCATGCACGGTCCGTAAAACGTTGCCATGAAACCTGAAAAGCTGATTTGAATTGAACACAGTGTGTTGTAGTGTATTGAATTGCATTGCGTCGCCACACTTTACTTTACTTTACTTTACTTTGCAGTGCACTGCTTTAGGTTTGGTGAGCAATGCAAAGCGATGAGGACAGGAGAGGACAGGAGTGAAATGAAAATGAAGAGAAATGAAATGAAAATTAGAATGAGAATGTTCACCCAGATGAGCAGAAGCTGATCCGAGGTGAAGTTGAGTGATGATGAGATGAGACATGATAGGCTGAAACAGAATACAATGCACGATTGAACCGAACCCGGACTACTGAAATTCAACTGAACTCAACTAAACTGAGTAAATGTGTTGCCTATTTATTATACCTTTACGATGTATCGTTAGAGTGAGAAGAGGAAAGAGATAGATACTGGAGATACGAGGATCAAATGAATTCTGCAGCGCAATAATAATAAGTTATCTGGTGATTTGGAAGTATAACATCCCTGAGTTATAACATCGTAAACAACTTTACAGATACGTGAGTACAAATCCTTATCCCCGTCCGCAATGTGTGGATGTGTTTTACAACCTAATATTTTAATCGTTTTCGTATATGCAGGGAATTCGAGATGACAGCAAGTTCATTTTGTTACGAGATAATAATTTCAGATTGTTACAATAGACAGATCAACAGACTACATAAGATTGCGTTTTAGTGGGCTAGTATTGTATATTTATGGTGGTGAGAGGTGCTCTGAGCTAATGAGATGATTTACTTGAAGGTAAGACGTTAAAGAAAGTTACCCTTTGTGTGACTAAAGTTCTTTGGATATCAATGCCTTGAATTTTAATTAGGTGGTGTCTAGGTTTCTTAGTTGAAATTCAATTCATATACATTGTTATCAAATTTTGATACCTGTGTTGTGATTAAAACCAGAATATATTTATGAATTAATTTAGATAAGATTTTCTTAAATTGGGTTTGAAATTCAAAGAATTTTGCACCGGGCTAATCTTCAATTTCATTAAAAATTAAAGCAAAGAAATTTCGTAAAAAATGTTCAAATGTTATACTATTAAACATTCAAGTGTTAAACTAACAATTAAATAATTAAAGATAAGTTCCTGTAATCTTCGATGGTTGCTGAACAAGGACAAGAATTTAAATAAAAATTGCATTGAAAAATTTGAAGGTGCAAATTATCGTTGAAGGTGCATCAAGCTGCTGAGTATAGTTGAATCTCCAAACATACTTTAAACCAAAAGCTCTGAATTTTAACTAGATGGTGCGTAGGCATCCTAGGAGAAGTCAGATATACATACAATGTTATAAAATATTTTGAAACCTGTGTCCTGATTAAAACCAGCATATATATATGAATTAATTAAATAAGATTTTCTTAAATTTTATTTGAATTTTGAAGAATTTTGAACGCAGCTATTCTTCTATTTCATTAAAGATTGAAGCAAAGAAATTCAACAAAAAAGTTTCAAATGCCAATACTAAATAATAAAATATAAGTAGCTGCAGTTTTCTACGGTTCCTGAAGAAGGATAACAAGTAAAAATTCTAATGAAAAATTATTAGATGCAAATTATCATTAAAAGTACATCAAACTGCTGTGTTTAGTTGAATCTCCAGGATATACTTTAAGCCAAACGCCTTGAATTTTAATTAGATAGCATTTCGTAAGCATTTTAGGTGTAGTCAAATACGTATACACTGTTATCAATTTTTATACCTATTTTGTGATTAAAACCAGAATACATTTCTGAATTAATATAGATCAAATTTCTTTTAAATTGCATTTGAAATTCGAAGAATTTTGCACCCAGCTAATCTTCAATTTCATTGAAGATTGAGGCTAAGAAATTCCGCAAACAATTTTCAAGTGCAAACATTAAATAATGAAGTATATACTACAGTAGTTTTCGATGGTTCCTGAAGAAGAATAAGAAATAAAAAATTGTATGGAAAAATTTAGAGATGTAAATTATCATTGAAAATACACCAAACTCTTGAATATAGTTGAATCTCCAGGGTATTCTTTAAACCAAGAAACCACACCCTGAGAAGTAGAAAGTCAGTCGGGAAAAGAAGACCATTCATGTTCAAACACAACCAAGGCACAAAGTACAAATACAAATGCAAGCATGGTAACCATACCACATGTGCCGTGCAGATAATGACTTAAGACGGTCATATATCAAAGCCTAAGCTGAGATTTGCATCAAACATTATTACCTTTCGCATAGCATTCCCTCATCTCTACCTTGCACTCATTTGCTGGTAGAAAATTCACCACACATTCCATTTCATTCCATTCCTTCCAGTTATTGTTATTACCCTTTACTTTCTGTCGTGAAAAAGTGGTGGGCTGAACCCTGTTCATTTGATAAATCACACTATGTCTGAATGATGTACGCGTTTTTCCTTTCCAACTAGGTAATAATTTTCAATACCTACATTATGTACTCACTTTATTTTACTTACCCGTCCTCTTAAACTTAACTTAAACTTAGGTAATACCACCCTTCAATTCCCATGTTTTACTAACTTTGTGAGCTTTTTCTACCATACCTAAATACGCAGAGAGAAAAAGTCCCATGAGTTCTGTTCTACCTGTACAATTCAATACTATTCTTGCTAGTGCGTACATGTCATGATATAATATATAACAACAAATCCAAACATACTTCCACTCTACGCTCCTATTCAACAAATATCTTAACAAACTTGGAGTATGTAACTAAATTACACCTTTAGTATCTCGATTTATTACACTTTTGTCAAAAAAGTAAAGAATAACATAGGGGCAGAGGCAGACAGATACGAAAGACGAACCAAAATACAGACAGAAAGGGAAAGGAAACTAGGTAAATATTAAACCCTATTTATTTCCGATCCTATTAAAGTATCGTGATGTTACCTCATATTTCAGTAGAGATACTTACTTTTTACTCCTAAATTACAGACAAGTGGTGCCAAGTGAAAATATTGGTTCGATTTGTACAACATTACAATTTGACTCAAATATCAATATTTTGTTCTTTCGTCCTGGAATTTCCCATCTGTACACTCATAAAAAGTAAAAGTTGTTTTCACTTTTTCCTAGTATGACCATGAGAATGCGGCAAAAATATATGAAACACACCCGCTGAGGTG
>JAAXYV010000308.1:0-13180 GCA_036851875.1 Novacerus sp. FZ-2019
CGAGTAGACATCATAGCATAACAAATATACATCTATTCCACCATCTACTCTGTATTGTCAGTGTTTTTGTTGCTAGTTCAGTTGAGTTCAGTTCAGTGCCTCCACTTCCCCTCGCTCGTGCATTCAGTGATGAAGGAAACAAGTTATTCTCTGTGATCTGCTGGCCTGAGTCTGAATCTGAAAGTTGTATATAATATATTATTATTATTACACATACTGATATAATATATAGTATATTGAACCTGCTAATAAGTTGCCTCTTGATTCTGTTTTGGTATTCACTACAATGTTGGGTTGGACTTAACTGTACTGTAGTGTAGCCGTAGAGCATTCCACGTCATGTCGTCACACTTTGTTGTATGCTTTATGTATAGGTATATGTATACTACCTAAAGATTTATGAAATGCTTTCAGTTTTCAGTTTCATATGCATATCAGAGTAGATTATTGGTAACTGAACTTAACTAGAGTAAGTTGCTCTCCAGGCAACTCAACTCAGTACTGCCTTCAATTCCACTCACTTCACTTCAACTTATTTCAGTCAGTTATCTATTGAAGAGTATAGACAGATAGACAGAGTAAAGAGTACAGCAATTTAATAGTGACTTATATCGTTGTATAGGATAGGATAGAGTGTAGAATAGAGGGTAGATACAAATCGAAGTGAAAGCATTAGAAAAGCGGCACGATGAATTGGATGTATCTACAATAAAGCTTTAGAAAAGGTAGTAGTACTAGTAGTAGTATTAGTATTCCAACGAATTTAAAGAAAAGCAAAAAGACAGAAGAGTGGAAGTGGCTTAACAAAATGGGATCAATGGGAGTAGAGTATAGTCAAATGTCTGTAGGGCGAGGAGTCAGATCAAGATGGCTAATAATAAGGCTACTACTAGTTATGTGAATAAATCCTGAAGAGCTTGAGGACGACCAGGCCAGGCCAGGCCAGGCCAGACTAACCCAGGCTGAGCTTTTGAAAGTAGTAGTAGTACTAGTAATAGCAGTAGGTTTATTATTTATATGGGCTGTGTGTAACAGAAATGTTAAACTAGGGACTGACTGAATGTAGATAGATAGAAGAATATTATAGTTGAAGTCAAATCGTTCGGTTGAATCTTGAATCTGAGTGAACGAAACGAAATCAGGGCAAGGCAGGGAGACACAGAGAGCATAGGCCTCGACTCACATGTTATTTTCATAAATGATGCTCAGATGTCATTTTCTAAATACATGGAGATGTGAAACCATTTCCTTTACGTCTGTCTGTATATAGCGAGTATATAGTACTTGTCTATGTACTTTTCCTCTTGCTGTGATTTAGGTAGTTTCCTTTTCTCTTAACCTTATATATATATATATTATATATATATACCCGATGTCCAGCGAGCGGGTGAATGCTAAACTCAGTCTGAATGATGTGGAGTCCAGGAGAGACGTCAGTTCTGTTCAGTCAGAACTAGAACTAGAGAAGACAGAATAAGTTATTATATTATATTATGTATAGGAAGGAGGGTATATTTTATGCATGTATATAATATAGATATGTGTATGTATGTATGTAGAGGACTGGATTTTCTCTCATCTGCCCGCGGAGTCTTGTGCTATTCGGAAAATCCGAATTTCTATCCTCTTCTGACTGCTTTTCCTTGCCCTCCTTGCTGCCCTAATTTCCAACTTTTCGAACGGATGGAGCGTAGCAAATAAAGCAAAAGAGGAGCAGAGGGAATATGTAGTACCTACGCAGTGTGTCTGTAGTTGTAAGAGTAGGAGTTAGGCAAGGCAAAGCAAAGGAATACTATTATAAGAAGAACTGAAGCACTGCTAAAGGAGAAGAAAGTTTCACGCTGAGTTTTCCAAATGTTGAATACAGTTCTACTAGGAGTGACTGAACTGACTGATTTAACTTTGAGTCTCTTCCCTTTGCTTTTGCCATCCTTATATGCTTTTACTTATTCCTTACTGAGAAATTGTCTACCTTCTCTGAGAGAGAGAGAGTAAAAGTATAGATAGAATGCATTGCGTGGGGTATATTTGTGTGGAGGAATGCAACTCAAAAGGGTTTCCACTTTCCACAAAACCAAATCTGAACTCAACTTATCCAACCATCTAATAAACAACAAAACAAACTATTTGTTCTATTCACTTTCACTCAGTTATGTGGTGTAGGAGGAGGAAATTATATAAATTATATTGAAATAAAATGGATTGAAGTTATAATGTACTTACTTGCTTAGGTTTAAAGGAAAGTAAACATGTTCCTGGTTTTACACGGAATCAATGAAATTCATTTTGTCTTTGTTTTCCTTGCAGGTGTATACCCCAACTAATTTCGACAAGCAAAGTGTGACAGTACAAATAGGACAGATTCGAGTGCGGTTCAATATTTGGGACACATCTGGTAAGTTTCATTGTATTGTGTAGGGGCTAGAGGCATATAATCATAGGTGAAGGTGAACTAAGCTGAGTGAGTGACTCTGGGAGTACAAAGCGTATTTATTGGATTTTGGATTAAGTTCCTTCGAGGATTGAGCATTGAGTGAGCATAAAGTACAAGCTGCACAGTAATCAAGTTCAACTTCACCCCTTCTCATGCATTTTAGTCTTACTCATGCAGTATGTATGTATGTATATGTAGGTATATACAAGAGAGAGTACTTCTATGCTGTGAGTGAACTATGTACTGTGTGTGTGTGTAGTAAAGGAAAGTATACATTGCAGCAGTGTATAATAAAGAGAGTAAATGTCAGTAGCTTAAATTACAGCTTCATTCCGACAACAACCACCACTACTACTACTACAACAACAACACAACTACAACTACTAGAGAATAAAAGACACTTTTATTATATTGTAACTTGTACGAGTAAAGAACAGTAATTGACTGTCCTCTGTAGGTCTAATGATACGAATAGAAATTGGATTGGAATCAATTGAATCCCTAATATGTGGGTATAATCTGATAATAATTTATGGACTACTCTTCTCCTGTTGTTTGGATGCTCAAGTATTGATTATTTTGGTGGACCTAAAACATTTTTCTTTTTTGCTTTGGTTGTATTCGTAGGCTCAACAGCTCACGACTCTGTTCGACCGCTGGCCTACTCTGAAGCCAAAGTTTTCCTCGTGTGCTTCGACATTGGAGATCCCACGTCATTAGATCATGTTGTTACCAAAGTATGCCACATTCATACAAATTATATATCATTGTAAAACCTATGTAACCTACAACACGACGACCTCGACTGAACTGTATTGTGTTTCTGTACTACTAACCAACAACGGCAATGGAAAATACCATGGAAAAAGTCTTCTGTCTGAATTGAACCTCCTCTACGTACTCCCTTCTCTTTATCCTGTTACTATATTTGACAGTACTCTCGTGCCGTACTCACAGAGAAACCCACACACACTCACCCACGGAGAGAGAGAGAGAGAGAGAGAGACAACTACAACTGCTTTGCTCATTCCTCAACGACAGTATCGTATATTTTTGTAATGGACACATGACATATACGTATAGGAATGAACCGAATTATTAATATATGATGATCCTGCCGTCATTTCCCATCCCATTTCATCCTTCCCTTTTTTCTCTCTCTCTCTCTCTCTCTCTTCCCTATACACATAGAGGAGTTATAGGGGAAAGGAAGAAGTCTAATAAGTACAAAAAGTTTCGAGTCAAAAATGCATCTTTGCTTTCGCTTTACTCTACTTTACTTTGCTAACATTTCTTCTCCTTCCTATTACTCTTAGAAGGTACTTACGTACTCGACTGCTTCAACTCTTATAATATTACTCTACTACTTTTACTTATCCTCCTATTATTCCTTGGTATTTGCTCCTGTAGAGTAGAGTAGAGAGAGAGTAAAGTAAAACTCTACGTGGGTTAGTAGCAAGCAACGACAGCTGGTCTGGTCCTCTGTCTTCTTCGGTCTATCTGTAATTCCGTCTTAGTAAGTCTAGTTGAGTATGGATCCATCCATGTGTTCACATAATATGTCTTATAGTACCTAGTGAGTATGTATGCTTCTTATTCCTTGTATACTACTACTACTATTACTATTACTATTACTACTACTACTACTACTCTTCTCTTGCTTTTACTTTTTGCGTTGTCATTGCTCATTGCCCATATCCTTTTCTTGGTATATTGAGAGCCTATGAGAAGAAGAAAAAAAAATACAGCAAACTATTGATCGAGTGTCGAGTGAAAAGCAATGAAATGAAACTTTGATATCAACTTTGTTTGCTTTATTTCACTTTGTTAAAATCTCTCTAGTGGTTTCGGGAAATCCGATCACATTGTGACAAGATCCCAATGATACTGTGTGGCTGTCGGAGCGACCTTAGAAACAACGTGGATGTTCTTTCTGCTCTTGCCCAACTTAAACAGATACCTGTCACGTCTGAACAGGTTAGTTGAATTGAGTGAAGTTGAACATCACTTTCCTTCTAATTCCAAATTTCAAATTCTCTTCCCTACTTTCAATTATGGTTTAAGTATGAGCTAGAGTAAGTCAAGTTAAAGCAAGCCAAAGCAAGCCAGTTCAGTTCAGTTTGGCTCAGCTCAGTTCAGTGTGACCCAATTGTTTATGTACACAGAGTAATCCTCACCTTTTCCACCACTCCACAATTGAATTTATTACAGATAACAGTTTTCCTTTCCACTCCTCTCTAAAGTTGAGTAGAAGTCAAGCTGTCACAGACACGAGGTTTATATTTTATTAATGTTATGCTTCCATGCATGTACTCTGCAAATAAGAGTTAAAGTAAAAGTAATCTATGGAAATGGAAAGTAGTATTCCATTTTCATTATGCAGTAGTTGTGAGTGAAAGACTGGAGAAATCATAATACATTGACTATATACATTAGCATATTTTATATATATTATATAGCTATAGTTATATAGGTCGTTTATAGCTGTTTAGCACTGAGATGACGAGTAAATGTTGTGTGATGAAGTTATGATTGCTCGTAATACTGCCTCTTGTTGAATAAGGTTGTGTGTGGTAGACACGAAAATTGTAGATATTATGTATATAGGTACGTATATTTAGTTCAGTGCTGTCAGTAAATCAATCAATAAGTAACCCTTTGTAGCGTTTTAGCTGTATCCTGCATAACTTTCATATGAAGGAATATGAAATGAAACTCAAAAGCATTTGCATCTTAGCACGTGTTTGTGTATGAATGGAAAGCTTTTATTATCTCCTTGAAAGCAAGGACTGCAAAGTGTAAGTATTATTTCCATTTGAACACAGTACATTTCACTTAAAATTCTGTCTCGTCCTTGATTATGTGTAGCACAGCACTTCCGTGAGATCCGTATTATTGTAGAAAATATTACATTCATAATTTTAACCAAATCCTTTCAAGTCAGTATGTTTATTTATTAAAGTTTATATGCATTTAGTTCGTGCGACTATGCAATTTACTGAGTAAAGAGATAATATTTTGAGTGGTTGTATGGAAAAGGGAAAGGAAAATTGCATAACTTTACTCTAGAACACTTCACTTACTAGGTCTCTTCTGTTTCAAAGTTTTATCGATGCACATGCAGCCAGGCAGAGAGAGAGAGAGAGAGAGAAAGAGAGAGAGAGAAACAGTTAGGCCCGTTGTGATGTGTGCATAGTTTTTCTCTCTTGAGTTTGTCGTCGTGCTCCTGTCTGTCATGTCAGCTTCACTTTCGTTTTAGATTAGCACACTTTTCTTGAGTTATGAAACTGAGAAATGGAAATGATGTTGCATATTATACACTTGTGCTCAGGGTAGCTTATTCGGACAGATAGAGAGTGTCTATGCATGTATGCAGTTAATTTTGTCAAGTCACGTCAAGTCTGCATAGACAGTGAAAGAATGGAATAAATTGTAGTGAGATATTTGTCATATTAAGTTATTTTAGTATTACATGCAAATCCAATTAATATTGATTATTCAATTAACGTCTTATCTTCTCTGCTCAACTAACTTATCTTCTTTCAACAAAAGTGCAGCGTGCTGTGTAATTTATGTATATTAGCATGAAGGAAATGATATTCTTTCCGCTACTTTACTCCGCTGGTCCTCTCTTTTCAATTCACCCTCTCCTACAATAATATGTTTCTATGTATGTCTCATTCTCTTAGAAGTTTTACTTTGGGTTTATTTGCAGGCTTTGCAAGTGTCAAGAATCGTGGGAGCTTGTACGTACGTTGAAACCTCAGCCATTTCTCCCGGGTCTCAGTGTATTCGGGATGCCTTTGAGGTAGCCGCCTTAGCCGCAATTGGGAAATTAAATGCCAATGGATTCGATAAGCGGAGTCCCTTCCGGTCTTCCAAGTCTATGAAAAAATTAGTCCAAAAGTCACCTGCACATAATTTGAAATTTTCAGACACTAAAAATGGAAAAATTAATAGTCATGGAGGTCAAAAATGCTGTATTGTGTGATTTTTTTTGTAACTCTTGTTATTTATTTTATGTAGTACACTACTACAACTACTACAACTTCATAATTACGCATAACTAACTAATGATTATGTTCGCCAAAGCCAGCTATACTAATTAATCGCAAGAAATATAATGCAGTAAATATTATTATCAACCACTATAATTTCTCTTCAGATATAAATAACTTATAGTTTTGTTTGTAGAATCAAAGTTCTTAATTATAATCTTATTTTAGTTAGTAATCTTTATTTTACTTTTATCTCTTATATATTTTACTCATACTGTGTTGAGTCTTTCTTCGGTAATAATTTACCCATAATGAAATGTACTAGTTTCAAATTGCAATCAAATTGTACAAAAATATGAGAATTGTCAAATGTGTAGCCCTATCAATACCCAAACTACTACTATGACTACTATTATTATTATGTATACAAGAAACGTACGTGTAGTTACTGCGTATAAATGTATACTTAGAAATCATATGTATTTTTATGAAAACTATTCTAACAGAAAATGTAAACGGGAAAAAATATAGGGTGGGAGATGATGATCCGGTTTGGTGCTATGAATTTAATTCAACTTCATTGTGGAAGCAAAAGAGAAGTATAAAAAAGCTTATGAAAGGGAGCGAGAGATGATGATATCCAATAAAGTCAAAGTCAAATATGTCAACCTCTAAGAGTATGTAGTATGTGTATGGCGGAGTTTAATTTGATCCTGTTGGCAGAGCATATAGTATAATCCATAACTCTTTTTAATGGGTGGTCAAGGATGCTTCAGTTAAGCATGTACATGATATATATTTTAATTTACGGCTACAAATTACGACATCAATAGTATAGAGGAGCAGTGAAGAAATCCTCTGCTCTTGGAGAATCAGAATCAAGGCCTTACTTTGTTTTGTGGATGGAGTGAGTACAGCGTATGAGTATAAGTTCTGGAAATAAAATAGTGTAGACGGACTCGGGACAAAGAGAAAGAAATTGTAACGATAGGGGCTTTTATGTTGCAGCATATTAAGTTTTTGTTCCTGTGAAATATTACATTTGACTTGTTACACATTACAGACGGAGTAACCAAGGAAGGAAGGAGGCTTTGGATATCTGTGTAGTCCGTGTAATTTACTTATAATTGCCTTCCATAAATAAGAAGTGATGATATGGTGCAGGGGTATATTATTGTTTTGATTGCTGTCGTTAGGTCTTGTTGTTGGACCAACGCCGAATTTTCTATCTAAAAATAAGATGAAAGAGCACACGCACGCCAAAACAGAGTGGGTTGTAATTTTATATCCTTCCTTTCCAAAAGCGAGAGTGTAAATTCTCATTTATAGTTTTCCTAGGTCATACACATAGGTAGCTTTGATTTGAGCGGTTGTTACCGGGGCTGGGCATTAGTATTAGTTTTAGTTTATAGATTCGAAATTTAGTTAAATGTTTCCTATACATACATACACACATATTTAATTTAATTTGACTTAGTAGAACTGTGTTAGTATAATAGGAGCAGCAATGGTGCAACTAAATAAGCTAATTGAAAAGTTGGCCCTTCCACCAGGACCGGATCTGTGGGTTTCTGCAGTTTTCATTTGCTTCACAATTAGCATTGCCGAGATTCTTAGAGCACTTGTCAATGTGATTTTACCCGGGAGAGAAAGTTTTGCTCGAAAGTTGGCATTGGAGTTCATCGCCAGTGCCGAACTTTGTGCTGCTTGCTTTGAGATCTGCATTGGTAAGAAGAAATCTAAAGTATTTCTACTACACTGCTAACGACAAGTTTCTAATCCGTGTTCCTCCTTCAACTCACTCCAGCACTCAGCACTATAGCACTGTTTGCTGCAGTGTAATCGTAGTGCATGAGCATATACAGTCTAGTCTAAACTAAAGGGCTCTGATTGTGAGTAGAGTCTACTACTAGTCAGTAGAATAGTATTTCGAGTGCAAACATAAAATGAAACTTTCTTATGATGATAGTTGCTGACAATTATGGGATCGCTATGTACGCGTTCTTCTTATTCTTCATCAGCATATGGTGGTCCTTAAAATGGGGCGATGCCACAGCCTGCCCGTATGACCACATTGAAGATTATATTCTCAACAAAACCGATATTCTCTCCACGGGTATCATAATTTTGGTTGAGTTGGTTGGCGGTTGTTTGGTATACCCTTACTATGTGAGTCGTCTATGGGAACTTCAGTACGAAAATCGTCATGTTGAAAAAGTTTCGTCTGAAGAGTGCTGGGCTGATCTTCAAGTATGTGTAACTTACTCCTGTATTGTATTGTATTGCATTATATTGTACTGCATGCTTCTTTTCTATATATACTGACAATAAATGCTAAATCAAAGACCTTCGTAGAGATTTGTTGCTCTGCTTCCCTTTGAACAGTTTATAGGAAGTTGTCATAGTATAATAGATGATAGACAGTGGTAAGTAGGGAAGAGAAAACCGAGAGGTTAAATATAGTATAGAAACGTCAAGGAAAGGTATTGTACTAGTGGGTCCATGTGGGAACTATGAAGGATTTGACGGGCACTTTTTGTTATGTTTTTATTAGATTTCCCCTTTATACGGAGCTTTGGTTGAAGCGATTGGAACATGTCTGTGCCAACTGACAGCAAAACTAGTTTCGGAGAAGGAGCCTGCTTTCGGAAATGCCATCAATGCCTTTGTGGGAACGTCCATGGTTGTTGCAGGTATGGAGTATATAGGGCTGTGTAGATATTAGATATATATTATTATTATAGATGTGCAGAGTGCAGAAACCTCATTCAACTTTGTAACTTAACTAAATGGAGTCACAACTATTGTAACTAAAAACTTTCCAAGTCTTGCTACGCTTTTGATCAAGAAGTCAAACATAGTAGTAGGCTTATGACGACTTAATCTATTACGATGAGGAATAAAAAGAACTTGGATTTAAAACTATTCTACTATAATATAGCGTGGGACCTGTCTGGTGGATATTATTCCCCAGTTCTTGCAACAGCTCTTCAGTACGGGTGCACCGGAGCGAACACATTCGAGCACGTGTCGGTCTACTGGATGGGACCTATTTTTGGTTCACTTGCCTCAGTATTCATCTTTAATCATCCCTACTTTCAAGACTACATTATTAAAGGAGTCAAATCAAAGCTCAAATAAATATACCAAACTATCATCAGCCATAACTAACGAAGCTTTTCAAATCTACCAATGCATGCTCATTAAGTTACCTAGATGCAGATTTGTTTGAAAAGCTGTACCTGAAATTAAATCTTATGCATTGATATGAATTTATTCATAAACGTACCTTCAGATCCAAAAATTTGAAAATGCTAAACAATATACTGTCATATTAATAAGAATTATCTGTGATTAATGAACAATAATATTGAATCGAAATAATTAGACTTATTATCTGAAGAAATAAAGTCTTCATGGAAACAAATTAATGATTGATTAAATGAGATGAAATTATTGAAGCTCTATGTACGAAAATACGTAGATGTTCGAAGATTTAATTATATAACTTATTATGTAGCAACAAATTCTTACGTTTAAGTTATGAAGATATTTCATAGATTCAAATTAATTTTTAAATTTAACCCCTTACTGTGTTATTTATAGAAACGATTATTAATTCTTACATATAAGTCACATGTCATATTCATATGAGTTGAATTTCGACAATTACGTTGGTCCAGACTTTCACGAACAAGCATGGAACTTTGGGGTGTCAGTACTGTATATCTGTATCGTTTCAACTATAGCTGAGATTTTACGCAGTATCATGGATATCTTTTTTCCCGCAAGTACTTTGGGTCGGTTATTGGTGTTAGAATTCATTGTGGCTGCAGAGTTAGCCGGTCATATATACGAAAGCAACATAAGTAAGTTTGTCTCCACAACAATTTTGAACACACATTTTGTATTTTGTCAATACCTACCCTTTGAGCTGTTCTATGCACAATACAACAACCATATTGTAGTAACCTGTGTGTATGAAATGTTAACTGTTAGTTATTTTATGGTAGTTTTCAGCTGAATGTTCAGCTACTTTTTTGTATTCTTACTTATGAATATTCATGGATTCATAACTCTGTCATTTTGAGGTTCTGTCTATTGTATGGTGATAATAATGTAAAGTGAGAACAAAAGATGCTATACAGGTAAGGTATGCTATGAAACAAGTGTATTGCATGATGAAGTTATACAGCAGAGTCGCATACAATGGATATTTATATGGTAGTAATTTCGCATTAGGACTTCACATTTATTATTCCATTTTATACGATCGTAGGTACTCTTATTCCATGTTCAACGTTATTATTATTTTTCGCTTTTGTGTTTTTCAATAGTCACAGGTAACAACGGTTTCATGCTATATCTCATTGTTACATTCTTAATGGGACTCTGGTGGAACTGGAAATGGAGAGAGGCGGTTGGAAGTATTTTACAGTACATTCAGGATTTGATTACTCGTGAAATCAGCGTATGGTATTTTTTACTCATTCTTATTGCCCAGCTGACTGGAGGATTTATTATCTACCCCGGATGCCTTAAACACCTTTGGTCTTCTAATCTCCATGGCATGCACAAAGTCAGAGTCACTGAAACAGATTGGGAAGCTGATCTGACGGTGAGAAATTAGTGAAGTATCAATAGGTTTGTACACATGCACGCTGAAAGTAAACATCAGAAACTTTAACTATATAGGTGGGCGTAGTTTATGGAGCTCTTCTAGAGTTTATGGGGACGTTTTTGTCCATACTTTTCTCAAACTACATTTCGCAACTACGACCAGGTCCAGTTGTTGGAAGCATTTCGTTCTCCTTCATATCAACACTAATAGTCGCCGTAGGTAAGATATTCATATCCCATTCATATTCCATAAGTTTCAATAACACTATAAAAAGTTAACTATATTTGTTACAGCATACTGGTACACAGGTGAGTTCTGTCAAAGCACACGGTTTATCTTTTAAATTGAAATAAATATTTTAATTTATTATCTATAGACATGATTCAGAATAATAGGCCCCTCGATTTCAAATTTAAAGATTTTTAATCTCTAAGGCTGTATCATTTGTATAAAGTATCTTCTTTCAAGTAAGCGTGACAACGAAGGAGAACTTGTACGATAATAAGGCCGTTTTTTTATTTTGTTTCTCTGTATAGTGACCACGTATTCGTTCAGAATGACTAGTGTCGTTTCAGGTAGTTAGCAGTTTATTTGATCTTACTATCACACATGATAATGAATTTCTGGTTCCTAAAACTAAATGTAATGTTAAATTTGCCGAAGAAAGAAAAATCGAAGTATTTTGTCAAGTTGCATGAATTTTCCATTTTTCATGTATTATCTACGATTAGTGTAATTGAATGATGATGCATAGGTTAGCCGGGTCAAAAGGGCTAAAAAAAGTTGAATAATATACCGTACTCTTATGTAAAAATACTAATGAATGAAGGAGTTATATTTATTTTATGATCAAGTTTTAGGAAAAATCAGATCATTTTACAACAGTTATGACCGTAGATCAACCAAATATCAGTATGAGTCTATCAGATGCCAAATCTTAAGATTTTAAAGGTTTAAGACGTTCAGGAACATTATTTTCTACAAAGGTGAAAGTTATCCACGTTATAAAAGAAACGGACCTATTATTTTGAATCGCACTATGATTCATATCGTAAAAGTATTGATAGTTTTGTGGGGTTACCAGCCTGTGGACACTACATGATCACCAATATCTCAACTAATTTGGTGAAGCTTCCTGTAAATTAGTATTAAAATGGCGCGGAAATTATATTAGAAATAAGTGATGATTTCTCGATTTTCCAAAGTACCAATCATGGTGCCTTCTGTTCGACGAAATATTTTGTTTCAGGTGACCAATGCAAAATAATTTATGTTACATGATGAGACGTGGCAGGGGAGTCTTTCACAAATTTCCCCTGCATTGACGGCTTTTTCAGACCGTTTCCGATTGCGTTGTGTCATGATAATAACTGTCATCGAAACACAGTGAAGTTTGTGGAACATCTACTAAACATGCATTGAAAGATATCCGATTACAAAGCTTTCAAAATATTATTAACAGTTCGAGCCACCATGAATATAATCCAGACATTCGACACCACTTTTACTTTAACAAATAACTTTTAATATTTGGGTATACTCTAAGTAAGACGACAGTTCCTTTTATTTTGACATAATGGATTCGCAGAATCTAAGTAAGTTCAGTAGAATAAACCCTGTCCTGTCTCTATCCACCCACAGTGACTGCAAACTTTAGCCTGAAACCCTCCGGTGAATGGTATTTGTTTCTATTGTCTGTTTGTGGAAGTATTATTATTGGTAGCCAATTCATGATTAGTCCTGCTTCCTGTTTATTGTTTTCTTGCTGACACGAAATAAATGGAAATGCTTGTCGATTTTTCATTGGCTCGGCGGATGTCCTTTGATATCAAAAGGTAAATCCTATGAATGCATCTTGGGTTGTGGCTTTCAGGAGTAAACGCTTTCTTTTGAGGAGTGCATACGTATTGGGTAAAGAGGGTAATATTATATTATGAGTATAATTGTTTCTCAATCTCTATCTCGCAAAGTATTACACACAACCCATAAGTGTTTGCCATGGTTTTGTATTAGAGATTTAATGCACTACAAGGCTGTAATATTTATTAAATTTTTCTCAGAAAGTACGATTTTAGTCAAGCGCGGCTAAAATGGCTCAGAGCTGTGTCTGGTAATATGAGCCATTCG
>JAAXYV010000309.1:0-13177 GCA_036851875.1 Novacerus sp. FZ-2019
AAATGCTGCATTACTATACATAAATCGCTTAGTAACATAAACTAAACGTGGATTTTTCAGAGTATTATTATAAGTATACCTGAAAAGCATGTGCAAATTGTTATCGAAATTACCAAGTAAGAATTATAATACTCAAAACATTGATTGTCATTCAAATATAAGAATCTATACAAAACAATTTCTTCTCGCAATTTCGATTAATATATTTTCTAATTAGAAATGAATAAAAGAAACCCTTCTACAATATACCGCTGCTTATAAATATTTGTACACTAATGTAAACGTGTGAAAGGTGTGGAATTGTTTATGCATTAGTAATTTATATTTAGATCGATTAAAACATGTTACACAAATTTTTCTATTCGGCGTACTTCAGATGCAGAGTATTTATTACACGCTTATACCTGAGAAGCTGTCAAAATTCCCAAAAAAGAATTATAATACTGCAAACGTTGAAAGTTTATAAATTTGGGATTAATTGTGATTCAAATATAAGAATCTATGCAGAACAATTTCTTCTGGCAATTTCAATCAATGTCAATTTTACTTAGTCGATAAAGTCAATAAAATAAAAATTGTTATGTACAGAATTCGACTGCAGGAAGCGTAATTCGGCATGCTTATTAGGCCAAATTCGGCCGATTCGTAAATTTTTAACAAATTCGATTGAGCACATGCCGAATTTTGCCGAAAAATTAACTTCAATAACTTTCAGTGTATACTAAGTTGGCTCTCGCACGCGCCAATTTTTCCACTTGCCACTGTTGTTAGCATAGCTCACATGCATACTGTATATAACATTTGATTCTTTTTTCAAAATTCACATTTTTTTGTTTGCCAAACGGCGTCGCCATTTGAGATAGATGCCATAAAATTCTCCATCTTAATCTACCTATAATGTAGTACACATTTCAGATGGTGATGCCACTTGGCGTATTCTATGTATTTAAATGGAGAAAAACAAAATTATCTTCTTATGGGCTTCCATATGGTTTGATGTGGCATTATTCCTTTCCTCATAAATATTTTGTACACTAATGTAAATATGCGAAGAGTGTGGAATTCTTTACGCATTTGAATGTTAAGTTTAGATTGATTGAAACATTTTAAACAAATTTTTCTTTTCGGCGTACTTCAGATGCTTTCTAAGCATATCATCACTGTGAGTAATATATTCCTCAACATCAGGCATGCATTTCAATACTTTATCACTAATTTGAGAAATTGTGTAAGATAAATCATTGGTGGTTGTCCATTCTCCAATTGGCGCGGATTTTCGAAAAGTAGTGAATCCATTCTCTTGTAAATATACATCTTTGAATGGATACAAAAAGGAATCTTCCCCTTTTGCTATTATAGCATTCGTCCATTCTACTTCAGGAACCAATTTAATTTCGTACCCAAATTCTTTCGCGACTGTAGCAACATCCTCTGATGTCATAACGTAAGGATTGTTAATATTATAAACATCATTTTGAGCTTGCGGGTTATATAATAAGTTCACACATATTTTTGCGGCAGTATCAACAGCTAAACAAGACCAAGCACCAGACAAAGAGGGAGCTAATCCTAAGTACATACATGTAAGCATGAAAAGTATGAAATGATTTTTTTCTTCATCAAACTTTCCAGTTTCACTGTGACCTACAAGGAGTGGCAATCTTAAAACCTTACTAGGAATTCCTCTTTCAATTGCTTGCTTTACAAGCGTTTCAGAAAGGAATTTTGAAATAGCATACCCTGACTTTATTAATTCACCGTAATCATCATCCAAAGGCAGTTCTTCTGACAGACAGCCTTCACTCGTACATTTGGTTATTGAAACAAAACTTGAAGTATGTAGAATTTGTTTCGTTTTTGATTTTGCCGCGAAAGCTAAAATGTTTATAGTCCCAAGCACATTGACTGATCGTAAATCTTGACCTTTCTTTGATTTAGATACTTTGTACTCTTCAAGATGATTTGCTTTAACAGCACAGTGTACAACTGCATCAACGTTCTCTGCTAATTCATTATAAGTTTCCAAGGAGAGTCCTAAGTTTTCACGTACAATGTCTCCACGGTGCCAAACGATTTTATTAAGTTTGACAATACCTATCATTCCTTGCCTTTTTAACCTTTGAATCAAACGTCTCTTTGTCGTTTCCTGATTTTTCCCCCGAATTAAACAATGAATTTTCTGTAACTCAGGTTTTTGAGATAACTCAAGCAATATGTAAATTCCAAGTTGACCTGTAGATCCAGTAAGGAGTATCTGTTTATACTCATTAGTTCCTTCAAAATTTCCATTTCCAGTTATATGAAGCGGGAGAATTGAATCCTGTTTAATTAGCTCTTCAATGCTTAAGCATTGATCTTCAGATTGAGATTTTAATCCTTCCAGTTTCTCCGCCGATGCAGATGAATCAGCGTTACCTTCAACAGGATCCTCAACTGAGTTGACTAACTCTGCTAAATACGTACTCAACTCAGCAATATTTGGATGATCTAAAAGTGCCGTAGTATTCAGAGTAATATGTTTTCCAAAAATTAATTGCAACTTATTCCTCATCTCTAAGGCCATCAAGGAATCTAACCCCATTTCTGAAAAAGTTTGATTTTCATCTAAATGCTCTTCTTCAGGTAGTTTAAGCGTTTGCCTAATTACGGCTTCTAAATGGAATTTTATTATTTTAGCCCGATCCTCTGGCGGAGAAGATTTTATTTCTTTCCATAACTTTTCCCCTTCAGCGGCAAGTTCTGCAGACACCCCTTCGCTCTCAAGTGTTGTAAGCTCTTCAATATAATTTCCAAGGTTAAACGGATCCTGCCTAAATTGAGTTATATCAACTTCCAGTACAGTAACTTGAAGACAATGATATCGCATGGATGCTCTAAGTGCCGCAATCCCTTGAGCTGGTCTGAAAGGTTTCACACCTAAACCCCCTTCTTTACCTAATGCCAATTCAGCAGCAACTCCAATTTCAGACCAAATACCCCAATTAATTGTTTGCACGGGTAGACCACAAGCATGTCTGTAATGTGCAAAAGTATCCAAGAAAGCATTAGCAGCGGAATGATTACTCTGTCCCATCGGACCCAAAAGAGCTGCTGCAGAAGAAAATAATATAAAATGTTCTAAATTATAATCCTTTGTTAAATAATGTAAATTCCACGCTCCTTGAACTTTTGCATTAAAAACCTCATGCAATTTTTTCATGCTCTGATTAACTATAAAACCATCAGATATTACTCCAGCAGCATGCATTATTCCTCTTAATGGAGGCAAATTTAAATTGGGATCCTTCAAACTATTTAATAATTTCTCACAAAGCCCTGTATCCCCAATGTCAACTTGCAAAGTTACTATATTACTCCCATTAGATTTAAGCAGCTTAATCACTTCTTCCGCTAGGGGGCCTGGTGAATTCCTACCAACAAGAACTATATGTTTTCCACCAGATCTTGCTATGTATTTCGCAACTTCTAATCCTATTCCTCCTAATCCTCCTGTAATCAGGTAAGTACTATCGGAATTAAAATCATTTTCAGTAATTTGTAAAACACCCTTTGTAAAATGTAATTCAGGCATACATACAATAACTTTACCGATATTATGTGTCCTTTGAAAATATGTGAAAGCTTCTTTGATTTGAGTCACATCAAATCTTGTGTAGGGTAAAGGTTTACATACTCCATCAAAAATTAATTTTTCAAGAGAATTTGAAATTGAACTATTTTCAATACTAACCTCTAAGTTTACAATAGTATAAACTACATCTGGTCGAAGTTCAAGAACTTCTTCTGGTTTCCAAATTTTCATTCTACTCATTTCAATAAAACGAGCATTTTTATTACAAATTCTCAAACTAGTTTCTTTAAAGTTTGGACCAGTCAATGAATTAAGAACAATATCTACACCCACTTCATTAGTGACATTCATAGTTTCGTCTCCGTAGTTTGTGTTACGAGAATTAAAAACATGTTTAATGCCAATTGACCTTAAATAAGCCCGTTTTCGTCGGCTCCCTGCAGTCGCTATTATTTCAGAACCAATTTGCTGACAAATCTGTACAGCAGCCAAACCAACTCCACCTGATGCCACATGAATTAAAACTTTATCGGTAGATGTCATCTGAGCAACTTCAATGAGAGAGTGGTAAGCTGTAAAAAATGTAACAGGCATTGTTGCCGCCTCTGCGTGAGTAATAAATTGTGGTTTAAGCATGATCACATTTTGAGAAACAACTGTATGACTGGATACAGCCCCGGTTGTTGAGAATCCAAAAACATCATCGCCAGGTTTGAATTTCTCTACACTGGACCCAACTGATAAAACTGTACCTGAAAACTCCATTCCCACATCTTCGAACAAAGTTTTGTACATATCGGGTTTCATAATAACAAATAGATCTCTGAAGTTCAGACCTGTAGCTTTGACTACAATCTCTACATGGTTTTCGGGAACTTCTGCACGTAGAATTGGCCCTAATATTAAATCATTTAAATTTCTTGAAGTTGGTAATACCAGTTTATATCTTTCGCTGTTAGGAATGAGCAGTGGAGCAGGAAATGATTCCTTCGGAATTATTCTTACTACAAACCTTTTCCTTTGACGGAAGGCAACTTTCTGTTCATACTCTGAATTCCAGAATTCGGTACAAAGCTCTGTGGCCACTAAGGCTTCATCGTTTTCATCAGGATCCAAATCTAAGCAGCAGCATTTTAAACCTGGTTGCTCACTTTTCAAAGAATTGAGGAATCCTCTTAATAATGCCATTGTTGGATTTGTCGGTTCTTCGTCACCAGTATAATACATTCCCTTCGTAATGATGAAGAATCTTGGAAACTGCTTAAACCGCTGAGTTAGCATAGACTGTGAATAATGTAATAATCCACCACAGATTTGGTCCTGATCAACCTCAGTGACATTTAGGCCCCAAATATATACAACGCCCTCTATGGATAAGTTGAGTTCATTGATCCTGTCAAATAATGCTTTGAAATCTGCAGATTCAAGTGGATTTACAGAAAATTCTAGTTCTGAATTTTGGCGGTAAGAATTACTTGGTGTTACCAAAATGGCTTTCCTACCACCTCTTTCAAGATTTTCTTGAATTATCTTAGTAAAATTATTTACTTCCCCAAATAGTAGCCAAGTATTAATACTGCTATTCCTCATAAGCTGATACTGAGGAATATTTGAGTCCGCTTGGGCAATCACTACACCACACATATCCATCCATGTCACTAATCCTCTGGAGGAAGAAAATCCTGTTTTTTCTGCCACACGTTCCCATAAGTGAGTGTCAATTAAAGGGTGATTGGGTCGGAGGTCAAAATCCTTAAATCTCCAATACCCTTCAAAAACTCCAAATATTAAATCAAGTGGTCTAATTGGCTTAAACATTTCAAACATCAAAAGGTATCCAGAAGGTGCCAATATATGTCTTACGTTTTGCATAGACTCCTCAATATAAGATGTAGCATGTAGAACATTACTTGCAATAATGAGATCAAATTGGTGGGGTCCGAATCCTTGTGTTTTTGGATCATTCTCAATATTCAAAATTTGATACTTCATTCGATTTTGGTCCTTAAATTTCTCCATAGCCATTGATAAAAATACAGGTGAGATATCAGTAAATACGTACGTAAATGGAATATCAAGATTTTTAAAGGCAGCAAGAACATATTCAGTTGTACTACCCGTGCCGCCCCCAACCTCAAGAATTCTAACGGTGCCATCTGAACCATTAACTTTTGAAAATATTGTTTCACAAATTTTTTGAATGGCTGCATTAGACAATAAACTGTAGGTTGTACTTGAATAAATTAAAGTGGCACTCTTAGTTGGCTCATTTTCAGGAAACAAAACTGAAAGTGCGGACTCTTTGTCTTGTAGTACAGCCGGTAAATGTTCACCACATCTTTCTACAATCGGAATTTCCACAGAGAGATCATCCAATCCTTTTCCTTCTATGTGAGAGTCTCTTACTGCGCTAAGACGGTTCTTTACTTCTTCCACATCCGGAGGCAATTTCACAACTTTCCATTCAACTATTGTTATATCCACATTATCAATTCTTTCTAATACTCCTTCCTCACCAAAGATACCTAAGATACGCTGAATAAAATCCCTATGCCGACAAGATATTACTAAAGATGATACAAGATCTTCAGCCGTGACAGTTTGCCCCTGGATTGGTTGCCATCCCAGTCTGTATAAGGTAAGGAGCAAATAATAGTAACAATCTCTTTCACTATTGGCATATTTAAAATACTCCTTTTCTGCTGTTTCTATAAGAGATTTCCAATAATCCTCTAGAGTTGAGACCACATCGTGTGTGTTTGGCAATACAGACATGTCTACTCTAGATATTAAAGGTCCAACTTTGGGTCTAAATACTTCATGATAAATTCCTGGGAGCTCCCGCCTTTGGGAATTCAAAAAGTGAACAAAAGTTGAGACGGAGGTTTTAACTAAACGAACCCCAATCATTACAGCTAAAGTGTCACCCTCTTCATTCAAGAGTTTAACTATTCCTTGCTTTCGGTTTTCCATTTCCCAGCGAATATACAAATACAAAGCTTTAGGACGCGAACGAGAAAACCAAATAAATTTTTCTATTCTCACCGGTAAGTATAAAGCAACTTTATCCAAGTCCACTTGGAAGGCATAAGCTTGCAACATTGCATCCAAAATAACAGGATGACAAATATATTCCCTTTTATTTGATGTAAGAAATGGGGAATTCACTTCAGCCAATATTTCATTCTCACCCTTCAAGAATTCACGAATAGTTTGAAAATTCGGACCAAATGTAATTCCCACTTCTGAAATTTTCTTGTACATTGCTGCAGTAGAAATTATATTTTCACAACGAGACTTAATACTCTCAATGTCTTCTGACTGAGAAATTTCCACAGGAATGTCAGTCACGCTATTACAAAATTTACCTGTCGCATGTCGTTTCCATTGTCCATCCGAAACTACTGCCTTTTTTAAAACTGATATTTCTCTTTCATTAGAAGTTCCACCAGCCTTACTTACAGTCTGTAAATAGCAAGTGCTTTCAGAAAAAATTTCTAGAGGTGCTTCAATAATAAAATCTTCAACCATGAAAGCAGTTTTAGGATCACGAAACATATCATGTGAACTTTGCATACTTATATTCCCTGCAGCCATAATCATTTCCAAAAATCCAGACCCAGGGTAAATAATTTTGTTTGCAACTTGGTGATCCATTAAGTAAGATAAATTCTCTGTTATAATGGACTGCTGGTAAATATCAATCGCCAAGTCATTATTGGCTAACGGAATATATCTTCCTAGTAATGGATGCAAAAGTTTCGTGTTACACTTTAAACAATTTGGCTCACTAGGTTGTTCAAACCAATACTTTTGTCTCTGAAACGGGTAAGTTGGCAAAACTACTTTGCTTCTTACGTAAGGAGAATCAAATTTTTTCCAATCTATGGCCACTCCGTTTACATACAGTTTGCTTAAACTTGTAAGCATTGTAACCCAATCATCTTCATTCTTCCGGATTGTGGGCAGCCAAATCGCTCCAGAAGCATCCTCAGCTGAAAGGTTGGCCAATGACAGAGCTAATAAAACTGGTTGTGGCCCTATTTCAACGAATATCCTACACCCAGATTCAAATAAGCTCTTAATACCAAGGGAGAAATTTACAGTATTTCTTGCATGATTTTGCCAATATTCAGTACAAACATCACCGTTTTGCAATAATTTGCCATCTTTTCCGGAAATATAGCTACAATTCGGGCTTTGATAAGAAATACTATCTGCAATAGAACCAAAGCTATCCATTATTTCGTCCATATCACGGGAATGAAAGGCATGAGTGGCAGCAATTTTTTGAGTTTTCACCTCATTTTTCGAACACAGCTCGGCAAAGGATTCTATGGCGACATCTCTACCAGCTACAACGACCTCTTCCGGTGAGTTCACTACAGCTATGTCTAACCACATATTTCTGTTAGTGGCTGAAAATTGTTTCAACATTGTCTCCACATTATCCATTGAAGATTTAACTGCTAGCATTGCACCAGGCTGAACGCTTTGAATTAGTTTGCTCCTCTCAGAAACCAATTTCACAGCATCATCCAAACTTAGTATTCCAGCCGCAGTGGCAGCAGCGAATTCGCCAACACTGTGTCCTAAGACAAAATCTGGATTGACCCCAAAGCTTTTCCAAAGCTGTAGCAAACTGTATTCAATACAAAATATTGAAGTCTGACTATGAAGTGTACAATCCAAGGCTGACTCATTCTTTTGCACATTGTTATTTAAGTCACTATAAATTAATTCTTTTAAAGAAATTTTCAAATAATTTTTTACAATTGTACTGCAATTATCCATGGATTCTTTAAAAACCGGGTGAGTTTCATACAAAGTTCTAGCCATTTCTGGGTATTGTGACCCTTGACCTGTGAAGAGAAAGGCAACAGTAGGGTTCGTAGAAGTTACTTTGCCAGTGCAGAATCTCTTACACTGTAAATGTTTTATCATTTCCGCACTATCTTTACCCACAACTGAAAGTCGATTATTGAAATGACACCGTCCAGTATTGGCAGTGTAACAAATGTCAGTAACTGGAACACTGCTATTATTGCTCAAGTAATCTATATATTTTGTACACATTTCGTTTAAAGCATTTTCCGTTCTTGCTGATAGGGTTAGAATATGTTGATCACGATCCTCAGGATTTCCAGAAAGCTTTATATTTTGCAGTAATGGAGCTTCCTCCACAATTACATGAACATTTGTACCACTAATTCCAAAAGAACTGATACCTGCCAATCGAGTAATACTTTTGTTTCTTATCCAAGGATGCCCCTTTAGGGGTATTACAGCTGGAATTGAATCAAGGGAAATTTCTGGGTTTAGATTATTAAGGTTTAGATGAGGTGGAATCATTTCATGCTGTAATGATAGTACAACTTTGATCAAACCAGCTACCCCAGCGGCGCCCTCTGTATGTCCAATATTAGTTTTCACCGAACCAATCACCAAAGGTTCCTTTCTACCTGGAGCATATACTTCTGTTATAGCTTGTATCTCAATGGGGTCACCTATAATCGTTCCAGTGCCATGACCTTCAACGTAACTGATACTTAAGGGATTAACTTTCGCTTTCTCTAATGCTGCTTTAAGGACCATTTCTTGACATCGTTTACTAGGTGTACCAAAACTTGCTGTAGTTCCTTCCTGATTTACAGCTGATCCTCGTATAACACCTAATATTCTATCGCCATCTCTTTGAGCATCTGAGAATCGTTTCAATATTACTGTTCCACACCCTTCAGCACGACCAAAGCCATCTGCAGTGGCATCAAATGTTTTACAATGCCCATCATTAGACATGAAATAAGGTTTATCAGATCCCGAAAGAGAAAATGGATGCACTAATAAATTCACACCTCCCGCTAAAGCCAAATTGCACTCATGCTTCCTTAAGCTTTCACATGCTAGGTGCAAACTTACGAAAGAAGAAGAACAACCGGACTCCGTTGCAATGTTAGGACCATTAAGTCCTAGGAAAAAAGATACCCTAGCTGATGTAGCACTGTAGGCATTACCCAAGTAAACTCTGTGAGCGTTAGTACCCGTCACGTGCTTTCTTAACATGGCTTCATAATCTGCTGTCCAGATGCCAATGAAAACTCCTGCGCTACTACCCTTCAAGGTTATTGGATTAATTCCTGCGTTTTCTAATGCCTCCCATGACACCTCTAGAAGCAATCTTTGTTGGGGATCCATAAACACTGCTTCCCGAGGACTGATGCCGAAGAACTTTGCGTCGAACTCATCGATTGCACATTTAAGGAAGCCCGCTTTAGTCTTTCTTACTTCTTCGTCTTCAGTTTCAAAATCTTTTGCATCCCAGCGTCCCAGTGGAACTTCAGCGATGGCATCTCTACCTTCTGCAAGTAACTCCCAGAATTCTTCTGTTGAATTTGCACCTGGTAGTCGACAGCTCATTCCGACCACTGCTATGCAGTCACTGTAGTCTTTGGGATATTCATTAGATAATGAAGGAATATTTGATTCACCGCTCCGATGAGGAACCAACGTTGCTTTTAACTCGGAAGATATTTTCTGATAGAAATTTAGTAAAGCAAAATTATACACCAATTCAGTACAGGAAATATATTTATCTGAATTTGATAATGTTTGAAGTCTTGATATTCGATTTTTTAATGATATTTCGAACTTACAATATCCAATGGAATTTTAGGAGCAATATCGGTCAAAAATATTTTCCACCATTCATCATGGAACAGCTGTAAATTCAAAATAAAAATCTTTCAAATAATGTAGGAAACAGACTTTTCCTGGTACTCGTATAGATTAGTTGTTTTGATGATTAGTTGTGCTGACAATCTCTGCGTGAATACGGTTTGTGTAAAAAAGTTGAACAGAAATTTTCTGCTGCTTGTTTAGAACTTCCAGAATCCAAAATTCGAATAATTTGAAATCCAAAAAAATCATAAAACAATTTTATTTAACAATCAGAGCATATTTGAGTTCATTTTAAGAAAAGAATTTAATGTTAGTGAAGCATAATAATGAAAAATGGAACGTCAGTATTCGTAGTTGACAAGGGTCAAGTTTAATTTAGAAATATTTTATGTGAGATTTTAATGAGTTCTATCATTGCAAAAAGAACATAATTTGCCCTCGATCCGTTAATCAGAAAGAATGAAGATCGAATCAGATTGTAATGTTTTATGAAATGACTGCGTTCAGTGAGGTTCACTGCGCAGAACAGTGAGGTTTGCACAGACAAATAGAAAACGTCATAACAATTATACGTTTCATGCTATTTATCATGCTATGCCTACAATTTTCGAATTTTCCATCACTGTAGGGTTTGATTGTTTGATACTAGGTAAGGCATTAGAGCGAATAATACAAAATCGCTCGTCAGTCCATAGAATATAGATAAGGGCTCTTCCTGTTCTGCACGTTCGTGTATCTGATCATCCACTGCTGGATAAGTAGTCCATTGAATAAAGCGAATACAAATACGTGACTTATCACAAGCTATGATGGGCTGTATTATGAACCAATTCAGTTCAGCATAAAACTAGCGCTAAGTACATATGGCCGTGGTACTTTATACGTTTGTCCTACAGAACAGTGAGATACAAACTGATTATTCTCTTTACCTATCTATATTCTATGACGTCATCAAAACTAGCGTAAGTGCTTAATGCGTAGCGACAAAATTTTTCTTTCATTTAACCTGATTTGAATCTCCGCATGTACTACATCGGAGATGCATCGGCTTAGCCGATTCTTAAACTTTCCGAAGCGGTGAATGAGCCAATTCGGGTTTTGCCTGAACTGGAACTGGAACAACCGTCGGTTGACATCTGGGAACAGTAACAGTAACTGGAACTTCAAATTAAACTGAAGTTCCGAAAAGTACTTATTTCTGCATGCAAGGCAACAAGAACTAGCTAACTCCATTTAACACTTTCCGTTCAATAGCTACATTACTTTTATAAGTATCGGTACGCCATTTGTCAAGTTTCTAAATAAATGACATGTACGTACACGTATGGCGTTACCCGTGTCTTTAATACTTTAAGGAACAGGAACTGGAAGTTCAAATTAATTTTACAGCTGGAACAACAAGGATATTGTCATATTTGGAACATTGACTGGAACCACAATCCTAATTTTCTAGGAACGTTAATGTGTAGGAACTAGAGCTCTAACACAAAAACGTTAAATATTAACAACAAAATGTAAACAACACCAATGTTTATCTCATTGCATCTTACAGTAACTACTTTATTTCTCCAATATCGTGTTGAATTACCTCATAGAATTGTGTCCTTGGTTCAGGGTTAGATGTTTTCTTATTCTCCCTTTGATTGAAACACAGCCATGGCTCTGATCCCGTAAACCTCACACATTTTATATTGGAGCAGAATCTGTACAATGCATACCCACAAATGCTTCAAATGTACTTTGCTTGTCACGTGGTCACAAAAGAATAATTATTGCGTATGAAGATCTGTAAAGCACTAACGGTTTTATGGTAGAAGATCCAGAAATATCATAACTATACTCCGGCGATAAAAGTATGTCCATTTTCGGGTTAATATTCTTGCAATCGGACAGTGTGTCACGAAAGTAACTGTGAAATATCTCCTTATTATTACCTGTGAAAAAGAATAAAGTTATTATAGAACATTCCACTGCTGATATGTATAGTTATTTCAATGAAGGCTCAATTGAACCATGATTAATATATAAGTCATTCAACACTAACCATCAAAAATTCTACTGAACTTGAGAATTGAGTAGTAGGTTTTAAACGAGGGCTGCAGGATAAGTAAGGATGAATTACTTGTAGCCGCAAATTCATATTGCTCAAATAATACGTCAAGGTTCTCCAGAATCTAGATATAGAATAATTCAGAAAACTCACGAAATGAAATTAATCCAGATTGAATTTGTAAATCTTACCAAAGAATCAGAGTCTAGGTAAATACACTTTTTGAAAAAAGTGAGTTGCCAGCAGTACAATTTGTAGAAAACATGGTAAGGAATATTATGATCTTCCGCTTGATGAAAATTCATCACCATTACAACGTCAAAGTTTTCCTCCAAATATATCCTGTTTCAAAATTTAGAATGAGATTTGTACAGCTGCTTCCTACAATTATAAACCTGAGTTCATTGGAAGGGTTAATTGAAGCACAACCATCACTTCAAAAATATTAAATTCCTCTAATGAAAATTCAATTAGAATTTGCAAGGTTTATACTGGTTTATAAAACTGGGTGAATAAAATGTTGACTATGTGTACTTGTTACTTTTCCGGTTTTACCTCATATCCTTGGTGACGTTTTGTGATATAAGAAGTGTGATCTTCCGAGTTGTATATAGACGTCGGAGTGAACGGCAGAGGACAAGTGCACGCAAGCACTGCATATCGTCCAATGCTGCCGTTACCCAAGATTCCTCCATGATTGGATGCCTTTTTCTACCTGGAGTCCACTCTATAGAGTCAAATTTTTATAGAAAATTAAAACATATTCCGGTATTATTAGTAGCGACTAGCTACTTATGCGAATGGTTTGTTAGTCTGTCTGTCTGTCTGTCTGTCCGTCCGTCTGTCTGTCATCTCGATAACTTTCGAACCGTATGACC
>JAAXYV010000310.1:0-13175 GCA_036851875.1 Novacerus sp. FZ-2019
TGTATAATATGAAATAATCGTTTCTAAGTTTTAAGGCATTTTGGTTGAACCGAGGGAAATTTAATAAAGTCAGGTTAAGTCATGCCATGCCATGCCATACCTTGCCATGCAATGCCATATCATGTCAGCCTAGGCGTCATCTCACAAGTCAAATCACAATGGCAGACAGAAAAATTAGATTAAGAAGAGAGTGAAGAAAAAAATCAAACTTTGGATAAGAAAGCAAGTTGAAAAGTAAATTAGAGGAGATGAGGAATTGAGAGGAACTGAGCCGAGACGTAGACGGATGGAAACATTCTTAAGGATTTAGATCACATCATCACGATTCATTCCATCATCACATCAGTTCCAGTTAATGATTATGCAGCATTTATTGCAAACCAAGCTTACCCTCCCCATAGTCAAGTCAAGTACAGTCCAGTCAAGTGAAGACAAGACAATAGAGGAATACTGGACTTGCATAAACTTACTTTATCCACTGATACGATAATGATAAGAATGATAGGAGTACAATATTCTGTGTAATCTATATAATATGAAAGCCTGAATTGAAGTGAACTGAATGCTGAACTGAATTAACAGAATGAGATGCTGTGTACCTACTGCACAATTATAATACAATGATTTCCAATTCCTTATCTCTATAGATTTCCAATTCCATAACTCCAGTTGTAGTAGTAATAGTAGTAGTAATAGTAGTAAGTAATAGTAGTAAGTAATAGTAGTAGTAGTAGTAGTAGTAGTAGTAGTAGTAGTAGTAGTAATAGTAGTAGTATAGTTGTAATACAGTAGTAGTAGTAGTACTTGTGTACTTAAGGAAGAAAAAAAATTACTGGCAATGGCAATGTATTTCATAAGTGAAATTGAAATAGTAACAGGAGTGTATATAATACCTATACCTACCTATACACTACTATTGTAAAGTGCAGCACATTGAATTAGAATTAAATTAAATAAAAGTAAAATGTGGTTTGGTCGGATTGGAATGGATAAGGAGATTAAAAGGATTTTATTCCTATTCTATACATATGTATAGATATAGTGGAGTAGATCTTTTTATCTATCTCATGGGGTGGGATGGGATCCGATCTCTTGTTCTAATACATTTTTTATACATTCTCAGACTTGACTTGACTTTGGGTTCTGTACTTGTTTCCAGTTGCAGCTTGACTTGACTGAAGTTGACTGGACTGGACTGGACCAGACTAGACTAGACCAGACTAGACTAGACTGGAGTGGACTTGATTTATAACATAACATAATAATAATCTAAAACAATGAGCCATGCTATTGGAAAAAGTGCAGTAGTAGATAGATAAAGAGTGGCTTTTGCAATTCCGTGAGTGAAAAATTGTATTTTTTTTTTTAAATATTTTTCTTCTTCCTCTCCTCGACTTGTATGTTATGTATAATATCCTAAGTAGTAATGTGTACCTGGTCTGGTTTGGTTTGGTTTGGTCTAAGTATGTCCGCTTCTATATTATAAGCCTTATGAAAGAGTTAGAAAGGTGAAGGTGAAAGGAAAGAAAAGGATGAACTTTAATAAGGAAGGAGGTGTCGCGTGCTCTGTTGTGCTCTGGTTCTGGTTCAGTTCAACTTCGGCACGAGAGCAGAAGTTTCCTACCTATAATATATCCATCCATCCACCTACCTACCTACCTACCTATAGAAAGAAACTAGAAATACTGCGCTTCTCTCTCTCTCTCTCTCTGCCTCTGTACACGTCCACCTTTACACAAGCCAAGACAAGACAATGATGTCGTATTATGTATGTATCTTTGTATCTATCTATCTATTGCTACTATCTATATACCTACTTGTCTTGTGCTCTGCCTGCACAAGTAAATAAAGAATAGAGAAACAGAAAAACCAAGTATGAAGCATTATTTATTATCATACAACAGAGGGCTATGGAAATAATACTACTAACTATATACAGTTCATTTCTTTTAACTTGGTCGATTTCCTAACGGATTGGGATAGGAGAATTTGTATGGGCTTGAGGTGTAGTATAATGGTCTGTACCTTAGAATACGTAGAAATCAAGTTTTACTTCAAGATACGGTGGATGATCAGTATCTACGCACAAAGTAGAAGCAAGAATGCAAAATCTTCTTTTCATTTATTCGCCTTCAGTTTTTCTTTCGCACATTTTAACGTTCATCAAACTAGTAGTGAAGATTTAGTAGGTAGGTAACTATTTTATCTGTACAATATATGTAACGTGAACGTGTACATATTGAGTGCAATTATGTCTACACAGAATGAGAATACCTATATACTTATTTTCCATAGAAAGAAAGGTTCAGAAAAATTCTAAACGGACAGAAAAGGCACTCTTTCTATTTCACAAAGTAAAGTAAAGTAAAGTGTCAAGATCATCCAACTCTAACCAAAGTATAAATGCTATTCCAATGAGTAAATCAGAAGCGTATAAAGGTATATAATAAAAATGGTAATTGAATAGAAATTAAAATTGAAACTGAAAATGATGGGCATGGATTGTAGATTTTTACTTTGGCCCCTTTTTTTCACTCAAGGCTACCCATAGTAGGTAAGGTAGGCGGTTGATTAAAAGTTTAGGTTTAAATTGATGTTAAGGTTATGGAAAAATTGAGATGGTATGATCTATCAAATTAATAATGATTAAATGAATATGAATGCATAATAATAATATGTAGGTACCTATAAGCAATATTACAATTACAACAGAACAAAATTGAAATCTGAAGCCCAAGACAAGACATTTTCTTGTTTCATAAGCAAAACATAGATACATAGAGAGGTAGATCGAAAGGATAATTGAATTGAACTGATATTACTGATCGTTTCGTGTCCTGAGTGTAGTGTAGTGTAGTCGCAGTGTTTTGCACTACTAGTGTGAGTCGGGTCAGGTGATAAGTGAGGGAAGGTAAAGTTTAAGGGCAAACTATTATGAATAAGGTTGAAGTTTTAAGAAGGGAAAAAAAGTTGAGTTGGCGAACTGACTGACTGACTGATTGTGAGATGAGACAGAGAGAGAGAGAGGAAAGAAAGGACCATAACGAATACAAGATTCCATTATTCCATTCCAAAATGCAATGCAATGAAATATCTCTGCATATGAATATTGGTAATATTATATTGTATTGTATTGTACTATAATATAATATAATATAATATTCAGGTAAGAGCGCAAGTAATATGTTTGGGAGGTTCATACAATTCTACATACCTACTATTTGGTTTACCTATACATAAAAATGTATTTTCCAAGGCTCCTCTGCTATGTCTTGTTCTGTCCTGTCCTCCTGTGGCACAAGTTTTTGACAAACATGTTTATCTTCACTTATGTGTGAGGAGAGTATGAAGTATTCATTTTTATTTCTATATTCACATCACCTCTAACTCTTGGTCTGAGTTGAACCGGGTAATAGAGCAAAACAAGGGCGGAGACATGCCTGTATACCTACTGCAAGATCACTTCACATAAGTATAGGATACAGATTTCTTATTGTACTCTGTCTATATTCTTTTGCCATACTGCCTCCCAGTCTCGCGTACCATTTCTCAGAAGTGAGACCTGCAAAGTTGAAAATAAAGCTAAGTGAGTAAAGTAAGTAACCCTTTCTCAAAATCCAGCTCAACTCAATTCAACTTACCTGAACCAAGTGTAATTTCAAGATTTATTTCGCAGGAAGGAAGCCGGATGGCATACAGAATATAGAATCTATACAACAGACTGCAAGTACACTCAGAAATGGATAGATAAACAGATACCCTTAGTAAAAGAGATACGATCCAAATGTAGATACTTTATGTGGAGAGCGTGGATGTGGATGTGGATGTGTGTGTGGAGTTGGCCTTGGTCAAGGTAAAAGGGTTAAGGTAACGTTCCTACACTAAAGCATTTTAAAGCCCCGCTCTTACTGCAACCCTTTTCTTCAACTCTGCATTTCCCATTGTAAGTACCACATTGTATTGTGTGTGGTGATTGTATTGAAGAAAAAAAATAAAAATATGAGTTGAGTTGAGTTGAGTCTTATATGCATAACTATATGTAACGTATATTATTATGGTACTTCTGACTGATTTTGCCTCAACCAAGCCAAACCACCTACACATCTTTTAAGCATAAAGATACACATACGATACGATACACTACGGTTCACTTCACTTCACTTCACCTTTAACCTCAACCCTTAATCTGAATCAGTTGAGTTCAACTCAACTCAACTCTAAAATACAATTCAGTACATCAACATCGACATCCTCCACACGTTTCAACTCAATTTCCCTCAATTGAACTTCTCTCACTATGACTATATATACAGAGCTGAAAAGGGTAAATTCAATCTTTGACAATTCCACACACACACATATATATATATATGCTGACTGCAGTGAACTGAACAGCAAATCGCAGCTACTGCCCCAATGTACAGCTACAGCTTGCATTCGATTGTGTAGGAGTTCAGTTCAAGTATTATTATCGCATGTCATCAACATCCAAGATTATGATCAATGTTTCTTTAGCTTCCCCTACAAACCAAAGCGAATATAAGCAAAGCAATCCAAATTTGAGACCAAGTTTTCTACAATACTTTTGTAGAAGCGAGCTTTTAACTTTATTACCTTACTTAGTACGTTACTTTATCTTGCTTTGGTTTGCTTTGGTTTGCTTTGCTTAGCTTTGCTTTGGTTTGCTTTGCTTAGCTTTGCTTTGGCATTGACATTCGCATTGCGTACGACACCTTAAATCCAATGTAAGTATATCGACACCTATAGTGCCTATACATAGTAAGTACAAATACACTTTATATCTGTGTTTTCCATCTGTAATCTGTACACTACATCCATCCATACATGTTGAACATACAGTAAAAATAATGTAGAATTCTGCATGAAGCACCCTTTAAGAAAAGAAAAGATGTATCTCATTCTCATTCACACATCTACATTACATTTGAATTTGATCAACATTCATAAACTAAGGTAAGTTTGAAAAGTAAATTTACCATTCAAGTACATTCAACATTGCGGTTGTTTTGTTCATAGTTCATGTTGTGTGATTACGTTGAGATTTTGTTTCCTTAGATACCTATAACCTACATCTCCTTAGATTCTAAACTTTGTCTTCATGTCTGTGAATGAATGATCAAGGAATAAAGCAATGAATGGAGCAGAGGATGCAATGAAGGAAGTCTCGAAGTGAAGAATAAGACTAGAGAGGTACCTACCTACCTAGGAGATGTCATTGCCAGAAAAGGAATCGAATGAATTGAATTGAATGCTAAATACTGTGTTATCTTTATTTTATCTCTGTTTCTCCTGTTCTCCCTTATTCCTTTGGTACATCTACAATCCACACTCCTCAAAGACGTCTCAACTCTACTTCAATACAATTGAAATATTTGTATATATATATATACAAACATAGTATATAAACATATAAACTACAAGGTAAGACCTGGTTGTACTGACGGTACACTTTATCTTGGAGTAAAACCTTGATAGTGGTCAACAAGCCTGATTTATACATATTCTGAGGTAAAAATCATTATACTACTCCTCAAACACCTTGGAAATTATCGTATCCACTCCATAAGAAATTAACAAAGTTAAAAGAAATGAAGTGTAAGTTATAATATTACTGTAGATTATACTACTGGTTTACCTTATCTTCAGAGCTGTAACTCTCAGAACCATAATATAGCAACGACCAGCTATACCTATAACTTCCCACGNTACCTTATCTTCAGAGCTGTAACTCTCAGAACCATAATATAGTAACGACCAGCTATACCTATAACTTCCCACGTTTTTGAGGAGAGTACTGTGTTCTACCTTTAATAAGACGTACTAATCATCTACCATATCTTGAAGTAGTCAACAGGCCTTATTTCTACGTATCGTAATAAGGTAGAAATATTGTACTGCGTCTCAAAACCTGGGAAATTATATGTATAGCTCTCCGTCGCTATAATATGGTTTCCATTTAGTTGTAGTCCACTCCATAAGGAATTTTCTTCAAGTGACGATACACGAGCGGTAGAAGTATCAGAACAAGTTGAATACTCTGAGGGTTTCACCCTAAGGTAGAAAAATCAAGTAGTAGTACTACTATAGCTATTGGTAGTAGTAGTAGTAGTAAGTAGTAGTAGTAAGGTAGGTATTATGCAGTATGTGTATATAAAGTTAGGGCACAAACATGACACTTGTTATCTCATCTTTTGGTCTGTGTTGTCTTCTTGTCTTGTCTTGTCTTCTTGTCCTATGGCTTGTCTTGTGTCGCATTGCATATTACATTGCATTGCATTCTCCAGTCCTGTCCTATCCTCAAGACTTTCGTCTTATACCTTATGTTGTGTTCATATAAAATAATAATATTACAACCTCATGATGAAAGACTCGTTGTCCTCCTGCATGGACTCCTCTTGAGTTGGTTGTCATGTCAGTCTTGTCTTGTCTTCACCTCACGTTCACTCTACTCACAATTTCTTATTATTCTGGCTTCTTGTTAGATTTTTTTTCTTTTATAATATTTTTGTTCTAGGTAACTACGTCATCGTCATAGACATATTATTATTATATTATTATTATAACATAGCATCTACCATTGGTTGCTTTGCTTACTGGAGGACTTGAATATCTTCAATGTTTAACTGAATTCAATTGAATTTGTGTCACCGTTCCGTCAGTCTTGCCTTCTTACCTTGCTTGCCTTGTGTTGTCAACATGTTTCTCTTGGCTTGGCTTGGCTTCACTGTATTGTCGTCTTGTCGTAGTTTGGCTTGGCTTGGCTTGGCTGGCTTGATCCCTGACTGCGTCGCCACGCCAGATCACATCTCATTCTAAACAACATTTCCATACGGCTAGTCCACAGGCACCATCACCACTCATCACACCAGCCACCAGTCAGCAATTCAGCATGCCTCCACAACAGTAGTTGAATTGAAAAACAATGAATAAATATTATAATGATTAAGATCCCCACAGCTTCTATGAAACCTAATCTTCCGTCCCGACAGTACCAGTATACTATTGTATTAACGTCTACATATGTAGGTATTGTACAAGATAAGGTAATGTAGGAGCCTATAGTTTGTATTGTATGAATATTTATTATCTCTGCATAAAAACCCTAGTCTACTTACATTGTATTGTATGGTGTAGGTATGTTATTTTTGTGTTACCTATATATATAGGTATATATGCCTGTGTGCATGCAGCAGGAGCTTATCTCTCGTCTCCCTTCTATCTTGGTCTCTGTGTTTGTCTCTCTCTCTCTCTATAGATTCTTTATATATTGTAATTGTATCAAATACTGAGGCATTCTTATAACTTTTCCAGACGGCATATAATTCGTTAATATAGCCTAGGAGTCCCATACCTTCCCATATATTCCCATATATAGTAGAAAGCCTTGTAGTACTCCTCAATATGTCTCACTCAATACATATGGGAAGGTATGGCTCCTAGGCTATACTGACGAATTATATTCCGTCTGGTGAAGTTATACAAATTTCTCAGTGGTAAGAGTATACAATACTAATACAGTGTATATAATGTAGAATGTAATAAAAACTAGAAAGATTAAAGAACTCTCTGAACGCTCTTGTTTTGCTACCCCGCTTTATAAATGTAAATCTATTTGCAGAAATCATGTTGTTGTCTTTCAGTATAGTGCGGCATGTAATATTATAGTTTAGTACTACCTACAATTAATCTGCATCTGCAATGTAAAGTAAAGCAAAGCAAATCAGTGGAGCAAATTTATGATAAAATTGTGTAGTCTATAGGTATAGATATATAATATATTGTGTGTGTGTGTGTGGATGTGAATACCTGAGTTAAAATGGAGACAAATTAGTGTAGGAGTGAAGGGTTGTGAATCAATAATATTTTGCTGACTTAGGTGAACTTTTCTTAGCTTGACTTGACATTTTCTGTAGGTACGTACAAATAAATGCACTAATAAAGATATTGAATATTCAGAATTCAATGCTTCACTGTGTTGTGGCTTGGCTTGGCTTGGTTTATGAATGAATTGAAATGAATTGTAATGAAGGAGGTAAAAGAAGAATGAAGCCAAACACAACGTTTATTTCACAGAAAGAATGAAGAGAAGGAGTAGATTTGCTCACCCGATATTTTGTTTGGTTATGTTTTGTGTGAATGTGAATAATACATACTCTACTCATGCATTTTTCTCCGTTATAGGTCTTTCTATTCTATCCAATGGCTATTTCTTAAACTGTTTTGTTATATAGGTAGATATAGGTGGTGTATGTTAAAGCCTTCTTAGGACCTCTCTTTATGTATTATTATATATGGGTGTATATTATATGTGTACACCATAAATGTATAAATGTTTTTCGGTTCACGTTCATCTGATTTGAATTGAGAGGAGATGAGAACTAAAGGGTTTGCATATGAGACGAAACTAAATAAGTAGATGAAGACGGTATATAGGGGAAGTTATAATAGAGAGAAGGAGAGTGTCGGGAGTAGTAGGAAGGAACAGGAACTGATTTGAGTTGATGGACGTGACGAGCCCGTTGAGAGTTTTTGGTGGGAGACCAATAGCAATTTTGACCTTGTCAAGTTCAGTTCAGTGTCCATATTATATGCATGTGTGTGTGTTTGAATTTGAATGGGGAGAGTGACAGTGACACTGACACTGACACTGAATGAATTCTTTCTTTTCGTAGGTTATTTTCCATACAGAGACACAGACACAGCTAGAAAGCACGTCTCCTTAGATTCTTGGAGTTCATAAATATGAATGAATTGTGAGTGTGAGGAAGGAAGAAAATTTGTTCATATTTTTAGGTTCACTAATTTTGCATTCTTCCTGTGGTGTCAGTTGAGTTCTTTCAGATTTTAGTGAATGAAGTTCAATTCAGTTCAGTTCACTTGTGAGTTTAGTTTAGTTTGGGTAGTTTAGTTCATTTTACTTGCATGTATTTACTTTGCATTTTATTTTTATTAACTCCTTCTTCTTGCCTTGACTTGAGTTCACTTGACTGGGATGAAAAGTAAAACAAAACTGAAAAGCAGTCTAGTCTATGATCTTGTTTGAATTGACTTGAACTGAACTGAAATAAATTGAATATGATATGCACATAGGTAATTGTTGGGGCCAGTAAACTCCTGTCCTTTGTCTGCTTTCTGAATTGGTTTTATACTATAACCTACCGTAACGAAGTTGTTATGTATATAGTTAACTCCACTTAGCAAAATCTATATTATTACATATATAGATAATGTAAAGCTTGTTAGATAAAGTACAGTAGGTAGTTTAACCAGATGGATAGGATGCTTAACTATATAGGTGTAAATTAGCATTGCAAATAAAATATTTGTGAGGAGTACAAGAATTCATGCATCACATTTTCTTGCTAATGCTGCTCGCTGAAATTGAATGTAGGATATTGTTGACGATCTTTCTTCGTTCTGTTTATCTTCTAGATTTTTTTATTTAGTTGTTTGCTTATTGTGACTTTGCTTTATGATGTATTATATTACGTTAAAATTAACGACATCACAAGACTGCACAAAGCCTGCAGTTTAGAGCACGCACGGGCGTCAAAGCTTGTTGAGCTAGATTAACTCAAGTACAGACTAAACAATGACATAATAGTCGGAGCATAACTCAGAAGAACTCAAAAATATGTAAGACCTAAGCGGCGACACTCCCAAAAAAAAGTCGTAAAATATTCGGTTGGAAGTGTTGAGTAATTTTGCTGACTGATTGTTGACATTATCTCAAGAACAACCAACTTATTTTCAATCTTTAGCTGCTGAAAAAATTGTTAGGCTAGACAGCAAGCTCACACATTTCGCATACCTCGGCACTTTCCAAGACATAAAATAGTACCCTCTATTCTATACGTGTGTTTGTATTTACTTGTAAAAGTGCATTAAATACTACTTGAATTAAATATTTGAAGTCTAAACTTAAGCTAGGTACTTGTTTATACTTTCTTCATTTTATCATATGGATATCTCTTTTATTTGTGCCGTTCACATTATTCTCCGTATATTAACTTCAAAATTTGTTTACAGCTTTCGCGGAGGCACAGGTATTTGATTTGACAGGATTATTGTTTATGCATGGTTTTGTTTATTGAAACTCCCATGATAAGAAGTAGTTCGTGTAAACAAATGTTGGTACTAAACTAACAAACCATAAAATTCACATGTTCATATTTTTATAATGATTTGACTACTTAGCAAAAAACGGTAGTCAAGAGTTAAGAAGCTTAGTGTTAAAAATATTTCTTATCATGTTATATAGTTTACAGTAATTATGTATTGTGGATGATATAGTTCATAATTGCGTTTTATGCGACTGGTACTACTAGTTCTTTTAAGTCAAGTATAATCGTAATGTATTGTAAAACTATAGTGTACTGAGTGTTGCTTGAAGATTTTCAGAAATAAATTATTTCAACTATACGTGTCATCTATTGGTTTTTCTTTGTGGTTAGTCACAACCAGCCATAGAAACGCGACTGGCAGTATAATTACAACGTTGCAATTCAAGGCATTATGATCCAAATTCTGTATGAACCATAATGCCATGAATCGTACAGAGTATGAGTCATTGTGTCTTGAATTGCAATTGCAACATTACACAAGGATATTGCCATTCTCTTTTCCTTGGCTTTTTATTTTTATTTTTTTAACATTTAAAAAAATGCACACCTCACATATTTCTCTTTTAATAATCCTGTTGTTTTATAGAGGTATCATTAATTAATTTTGGATGTACGAAATGAGGGTTTCGACAAGGTGAGACCTCTTCACCCTAATTTTATTTCAAATTATTTTATACTATTTGAACTCAAACTAATATGGACTGAATACCTCAATGTGTAGCTATTTGAAATGAAATATAGCTATAACTAGTGCGAAGTCTCAACCAGCAACTTAATTACTAAGAACCGTTCTTATTAAATGTCTCTTTATTTATCTGTTGTAAACTAATTGCATATCTGAATTCAAAATCGGATGAACAGACTTCGTAAAAGAAAGAACGTATATATTTATTTCTTAAAAAGATACATGAGGAACATTCTGCGTACTTCGAAAAATTAATTTCTCAATTTTGATTTTACAATTGATATACATGTCTGATTTCACTACCATTCCAATAAAACTAGTCGTTGTCACGCAATATATGTCAAGATACTCAGTTAACATTAAAACTATATACTTGTTAAACAATGTGTTATTAAATTAATATCTAACGACATTCACAGTCGAATGATCCATAAGGAAAAGGGAATCTGGTGTATCGTATGAGTTCAAAATTTCGTCTTCGTATTTAAAATATATGCTGTCAGGATTGATTCCTCGGATTTGCGAATACTGCCGACAGATATCAGTGAAAGGGGACAACCTCCTCATTATCAGCGTTATCATATCCTCCGTCTCTCTTCCTTGGAAACTGATAAAAAGAAATGATGAATGATCAAGTGATGCGTAGGTCATTCCGTCGTCTATGTAAGCGATACGACCACCTTGTATAAGGCATTTAGATTCACTTTCAGATGGTTTAAGACCCTGTGAATCGTTTGAGACTCCGGATTCACTAATGAAAAACAAGAAATCTTCAACTCCGAATCGTGCTGATACGAGTTTGCGAAATCCATATTCCATGGTACTCTGTAGAAATAAATTCAATAATACATTGTATTAAAGAGTTATTAACAGAATGCTTTTAGATGACTGTTGGTAATAAATTAATTGGTATACTATTCAATTATTAAATTATGTAATCATAGCTACTAACCGAATTAAAACATAAGAGGAGAACATTCTTCTTACTTAGAACACTAAAACCACACAAATTACTTTTCGATTCCACATCTGCACCAAGATTCATCTTTTTTGGCTGGATATTTGGCTGTTGAATTTAATAAGAAAGATAATATTCACAATTCAATGCAAACGAAAATGAAAAAAAGTATAAAGTAATAAATCTTCAAACTTGATAAATATCTGGAACGATTGGTTGGTTCGTCACATTTGGAAGCTCTTTCTGGAGCTCATCTATTTTTATTGTTATCTTCTCTGATTCTCTATGTTACAAAGAATGGAAGCAAATGTAATATTTTACGTCCTATTTGCAATTATTTTGAAATATGAATACCAAAACATGAATTTAAAGTAAGCAAATAAGAAAACTACTGATACCCGAGACTTAAAATCTTACGTGATTTCAGACATTTCCTGCTCTTCATTTGCCATCAATGCATTATTTAAATCTTGAAGTTTAGCTATCTCCATATAGATATTCTTTGTTTTATATTTGATTATTTTAATATCTTTCTTCTTAGTGCTTTTCACAATCTTTTCCTTCTCAATTATATTCATGTCTGTTGTAATATCTTCACTCCTAATGTTTTTCTTAATCTCTTGCTTCCTAATGTTCTTCAAACGTGGTTTTCCTAGTTCGTCCATTTTGTTCAAAGTGTTCGTCAAACCTTTACCCACTTCTGCAGGAATGTATGTCAGAATTATTTTATTAAAAATTATTAAAGACCTTTTCATCAATAATACAAATTGACCATAAAAGACAAGAAGAAAGCATACCTAATGATTTATTCCATGTACGTACAGTTTAAAAATTAGTACTTCTTATGACTTACCTTTATATTCAGCCAAATATTGTCCCTTCTGCATATTCCTCTTACTAGGACCGGGGTTAAATTCTGAGCAGAATAAATAATTGTCATAATCTGTACAAACACTGAAAGAGTCAAAGTAGACATAACTTGGTGAAATCTCAGGCCAACTTGAAAAAGGAAAAATTCTTTGATCGACTTCAGTCTGTGCGTTGTCCATCTGCTCCTTAATGGGTTCAAGGAAAGATTCATTTTCCTCAGGTTCGGAAAACACGCTGAAAGAGCTAAGCAGAGGATCTGAAGATTCATGGTCTACAACACAAAATAACTTGTCAATAACTTTTTTTAATACAAACAGAACAAGATCTTTTTTCAATTAACTTATCTATCTTTTTATTATATGAGTTACTGAAAAAGTCACGGTCGACATCTAGCGGTGGCATATTCAGATATTTGTTACTAGTGCCAGGGGTTGATTTTTCAACCTGATTGAATGACTTGTTAATTTTTTTCCTTCGGCTAGATTTATCTTCAGCTTTCAGTAACTTGTCCATTTTC
>JAAXYV010000311.1:0-13173 GCA_036851875.1 Novacerus sp. FZ-2019
GGACCGGACCGGTCCTAGCCCTACCCATATTTGATATTCATGTTTGTGTAATGAAATACTATCCTAATCCTTGTTCTACATAATCCTTGGAAATGAATGTTCTCAAAGAATTCTCTAGATTCACCCAATTAACGTTCAACCAAATTAATTGGTGAGCTGATCCCTTTATTCTGGAGAAGGAAAATTATTTTATGTTTATTAGGTACTTGTTCTTTAGGTACCTTCCACGCGGTTAACACGGTTTATTGCTATTTCTTGATTCTTAATTTAAATGACTGATAACCTTTTTTATTCCATTCAGTTATGCAATATGTTATTCTTCTATACCCTCGAAACTCGAATAATCCTACGTCATCTCAATTTTTCTAAATCATCATTAAAAGCACACAACTGACAGTCAACAGTGCTTATAACTATTTTTATCAAATGGTGGAATCCTGCCTACGCCAAATTTCTACTAAAAGATTTCCAATGATTACTTCTACTTGTGTTAAAACTACTACAAAAAATGAGTACCATTTCGTATTCATGAAAGTTGAGCTGACTCTAATTTGTGGGACAGAATACATAACCTAGACGTAACGACAAATATGAATCCAACTATTTTAGGTATTACAGCTTTGTCTACAAAGTACAATGAGCGCAATAAAACTTGCATGGGATACAGAGCTTTTGAAATACAATAGCATCGTCTTCCTTTGTAGTAAAATACTAATTTGGAGAATTTGCTAGAAACTGAATACAGGTCAGCAGCTATGGTAAAAAATAATATCAAGAATACTATTGCTCCCCCTGACATAATGGGAAAACAAATTAAGAGTGCCAAACTAAGATTTTTATACATCATGATGACTGCGTAATTGCTTGCTATTGTGATGAATGTGAATACAGCTTTCAAACAGGGTATGAATAAGGTGGAAAAACATTGTCCATATATATTGTGAAAAATTTGAATTGTTTGATACTTCTTCAAAAATTGCAGAGCTCCAACATGACTTTTGGATTCCCTGAAATCAACATATAATTAATACTGATAACACTTTATTTGTGGAATATCTGAATATCTGAGGACTATACTATTGTGTTTACTTCAAGTTGTACAGTAGTGAGCCGCAGGTATCTAGGTATCCGATATGGATTATTACAAGAAACATACCACAGGTACAGGTACAAGTTGTCAGTGCAAACTCATAGAAACCCATTGCTAAAAGCAGTAATGTGCTCTGCAGTTGTTGTGGTGATATCGAATACAAATAAAAGTGTTTGTTGGGATTACTAAAGTATAAGACTTGCATTGTCAAAATCAGAGACACAGCAGTAAAGAAGTAGAATTTAGTAATCCATTCGAAATATCTCTGCGACAATTTGGATTTCACATCTGAAAGTAAAATTGAATATTTCGAATGACAGGTTTTCTATTTAATTACAATAAATGGTAGTTATTGAGTCTATTTTGTATTGATTATTATTACCTCCATTGGTGCGGCAAATATCAATAAGCTGATTCAAGAAATACCGAATCTCATTTCGATATAGAACGACATTTATATATGTTCCCAATGCGAATACCCAAATAGATATCCAGAAGCCGTGCAAAGTCAATTCCTTTACGTTTCCTTCAAGGTATGTATAGGATTGAATTAATCTGATGATTAGGAAAATTGTATTGAATGTACCATGAAACACCACGATACCCCAAATTAGTGTGCTTCGCTCTCTCGTATCATCTTGAAATATTTTTTTCTCTGAATTCCATCTATAGGGTAAAATTTTGATGAATGTAATAAAGTAAAAAAAGTAGCTGACTGTTTTATGTGTCCCTATTTGCAACATTATCACTGGTCAGATTCTTGGGGAAAAACTGGTTTTGAATAGGAGACTAATATCAGTTTGAAGCTCTCAAACGGAAAACCAGCCAAAAAAGAATTCGGAAGCCAGCTTGGATGTAATTACCTATTTAATAGCATCGCTTTCGGTTATGTGTATAAATAAATAAATAAATATGTATATTAAGATGATATAATCACTTGGTTAATCACTTTAATTTGCACTATGTAGTCCATTTGTTGAGTGAATTAGTTTAATCATGGTGTGTGCTTCCAGTATTGCAATACTTACTGATTTAACAGACATTACTAGTAATAGAGGTAGTAATATCAGTGACACTTTATTGATATTGTATGTGACCTTTACAAAACCCTACATTTTAATTATTTTAATTTATGGTTTCAATTTTCAATAACTCGAATTATTTCCACAGTCAGTGTTGGGTTAATTGATAAAATTAAATTAATTAGATTAAATAACTTCAGGATTTTCACTCCCATAATTACATTACAATTTATATATATCCACAAAATTTATTGCTACGTACAATGAATGTATCATAATGTTGGTCAATATTCATTTTCTTTCATATAATCTTCTAAAATGACGCTTACAAATTATTAATGTCACATTCCTCGGAAGACTGCAAAAGTAATAAGTTATACGAGGATATATCCTCTAATAAAGAAATGTAATTCTATTGGGGTACTCATTCACTATCAGTGTCGGGTTTTATAAATAAGAATTTATATTAGAGAACAGAGCAACTATGGAAAATATTCAATGTTTCTTTGACAACCATCCGTGTAAATACGATATCACAAGGAAGGAAATATTGAGGGACCTACATGAAATATAAAACAATTGTTGATGTAACCTGTAACAAGGAAGGAAATGATTCAAAGTGAGAATATTAACGGAATCAAACAAAATCAATTTTGCTCATGAAATGTTAGCAAAATTTGTGTCAGAGCTTTGCTCAAAATTGTACATAATTATTATCAGCCCAATTGTGCTCGTAATTTGTGGTCGGGTACTTGACTTAATAATTTTCACAGTCTGGTAGATATTGTGAAATATCGGCCCGAAATTTATAGGAAAGCATTTCCGATGTCATGCAAGAAGCTTATTATTAGTTATTGTCAACAATGTCATCAGTTACATGAGTAATAACATAGGCTAACTTTGTGTTAGTAGAAGTTGAAACTATGTTAGAGTTTCATTAAATCTTCCATTTGCATGCCAAATTAGTTTGCATTTTCAATCGTACTCTTTATAAACTATTATTCAGAGATATGTATATACCAATTATTCGTAAATGAAGATGGAAGCATGCAAAATGTATTATTATACAAGGGAATACTTAAAGAATTTAACCGACAAAGGTAATTTCGAGACTTCAAACTACAAAAGTACGGCAGCTGTTATAAGAGTAGGGATTTGCATAGGTAGGGTGTCGTACCGTCGGTTCTCATGATTGGGTCGGGTCGGGTAAAGTCTCAAACCCTGAATATGTCGGTTTTATACTCTACCCCAGACGTCACGATCCGATAAAATCGGGTCGAAGATGAGGTAAGAAATTTCCCCTCTCAATTAAGCTCCAAATAATACATTGATTTATAGAAGATATTGTTTGAAGCAATAAAACATCAAATTTAGTGTATTCACAAGTGTAAATTATGTGGTTAAATTAAGTAATTCTGAATTCCATAGTTTGCATCGCTTTTAGAGTTAAGAACTTAGCTCTGCCCATCGAGGCGGGATGAGGTGTAGTACCCGACTTGAATATTTTGGGTATCGTGACGTACTGTAGTATACGACTTATTTATGCATAGTGAGCACATGTATTATATATTTTCACTAAGCAATTCTAAACTTTCTCAGAGCAATTTATGGATAAGTTTCATACCCATCCAGGACAATTTTGAGATTGTTTAGTACACTACTGAAAATCCTAGAACACTCTAGAACGCTTGTCGATGAAAATCCTAGGACACTCCTAACCTTGTCCAGGAAAAATGTGGACTTTTCCTTAAACGGGCTCAAAGCTAGAGGGGTGCTGAGCTGCCCATGGAGATACGTGGTGAGAAAATCTTCATTAACCAAATGGTGCCTACTTGTTATAAATGGCAGTCGACAAGCCTAGACGGCGGAAGTCCCTGGTTCATTACCACGCACCTCAGTTTGTTCTCACTGTTTAATACATTGGCACGGTCTGATATTTAAAACGACAATCAAGAGCAAGAATGTATGTGTATATTTAATGATGCCCGGATATGTAAAACTGAACAAATATTAACAGTTTAACTCATTTTAGGATCATTGGAATATTCAAGCAATTTTTCAAAGTGACTGAACCACCTCTTATTTTTTGGACGCCATGCTTATTGACCTTCAGTAATACCGGGTAGGTTATTTTGTTTTCTCTTCTACTTCACAAGTTAGCCCTGCAACAATTAATCCGTGGATTCTCTCAACTGGTATACTCAACTTGTATATTGTGTCCCTCTCTTTCAGACTCGGAAGGTGAAGGAACTTGTCAGACTTTGTAAGCTAAATAAGCTACACAGTTGTGAATGCATGAGATTGACCTACTTTAAGCAAATAGACTGATTCACTCAACGGTGGATCATTGGAATTTTTACAAGGGTATAGATTAGAGTAACTTTGACCACGAAATTTGTAGAATTGAGTATAGGTTTATATAATAGATTTGATTTACTCCTTCCATGCTTTACATTATGATGAGAATTTGTATTATTAAGGCTGATTAACTAATAAATGTATTCTCTTTGTAATTTATTCATAATTTTGGAATCTCATTCATTGTAATTTCTATAGTATTGAAGCACTTCTACAATTATATATATATACAGTATAATATACTATCATCATAGCCAAACCAAGTTTGGTCACAAGGACAGGAAGGTAATTTGTGACAGAGGATGTTAAAATATATTATGTTTAGAAACAGCCCGCAAAATTAGCTATGCATTAAAGGGATATCTTGGACGGAGTGTTGGGAAGGAGTTCCTATTTGTCAAAACTACACAAAATTATCTGGGAAAGAAACAACATTTGAAGGAGATGAAGGAGCGCGGCTGATGAGAAGACTTAATTGACTTCAGATCAAATAAGTTGAAATACAAAAGTTATAGCCCTTAAGATACGAACATTTTTATATGGCACATAAAAAATAAGGTTGAAGCGCACATGTACTTTACCTACCTCGCGCTAATGCACCTCCAACGAGGGGCGCACACCTTAACTCGTTTCGAGATGGAATGCACATGCAGTTGATAGAATTTGATAACGTTGCTCCGTTACTGAGAAAACGTGATTACAACCAACAAACAGATTTTGTAGGATTACTAAGTAGGATAACATACATAAGCAATTGATAAAATTAAATGTGCATTATAAGCATGCAATAATGCATTCCGGTCATATTTAAATTATATTATTATACGAAAATATTATATTATTATTATATGAAAAAAATTATTACAAGGCATTCTAATTAGTTCACCTTGGAGTACAAATTGCGGGAAAATGTCTGATTGTGTGGATTATAAGTTTTCTTAGGTAATGTCTAGAGCTCGACGCAAGCGCGAAAGTTTAGGCTTCAAGCATTAAGGGTAACGGATTGAACGTGTGAACTGGTAGAGCAGCTTTAAACCCAGAAGCAAGTAGGAGTTTGCGGTACTCCGAATGGATGTTTAATCAATTTCAGGAAATTTAAGTTTGCCTGCGGTACGGTAGTGCTCCGTATAAGGTTCAAGATCTGACAAAATAATGGTCTATTAGGTACAGACTAAGTATCACTACGTGTTCATGAAATTTGAGATGACTTTAATCTGCTCGACAAAATACATAACCTAGAGGTAACGATTAAAATGAATCCAACAATCTTGGGTATTACTGCTTCGTCTACGAAGTACAAAGAGCGCACAAGGACGTGCATGGGGAACAGAGATTTTGAAATGCAACCGCATCGAGTTCCTTTGTAATAAAATACTAAGCTAGAGAATTTGCTGGAAACTGAATACAAGTCAGCAGCTTTGGTAAAAAACAATATTAGGAAAACTATTATTCCCCCTGACATAATAGGCAAGAATATTATGAGTGGCACACTAAGATCGTTGTACATCATGAAGATGACGTAATTACATGATATTGTGATGATTGTCAACACAACTTTCCACAGGGTATGAATAACGTGGAAAAACATTGTCCATATATATTGTTAAAAATTTGTATTCTCTGGTACTTCCTCAAAAATTCCAGAGCTTTAACATGATGTTTGCATTCTCTAAAATCAAAATTGAATTAACACTGCGCTGCGGTAAAATATTTACTAAAGAACTGAAGAATATTGGGTGTACTTCAAGTTGGACAGCAAGGCTGCGCAGGTATCCAGATGTCCGATATGAATTATCACAAAGAACAGGCTACCAATACTGGTATAAATTAACACTGTAAATTCATATAAACCCATTACCAAAAGGAGCAATGTGCACCGAAGTCGTTGCGGTAATATTGAATACAAAAACATTTGTTGGTCCGGATTATCAAAGAACACAAACAGCGTTGTCAAAGCCGTAAGTACACCACCAACGAAGTAGAAAATTGTAATCGATTCGAAATACTTCTGAGAAAGTTTGGGTTTCACATCTAAAATTAAAATAGAATATTTTTAAATATATTGTCCGAGTTTATTATTATGAAGGATGGCAAACAAGTAGACTTTCTAAAAAATTACCTGTATTATTACGGCCCGTTTTAATTAGTTGATTCAAGAAATAGCGAATTTCATATCGGTGCAGAGCGACGTTTATATTTGTGGTAGATATTAATATCGAAATAAATGTCCAGATGCCGTGCAAAGTCATTTCCTTCACGTTGCCTTCCATGTATGAAGAGGACCGAATTAATCTTTCACTCAGGAAAATATTCTTGCATACCGAATGAGCAACCACTGTACTCCAAATTAATTTGCTTCGCTTCCTCATATCATCTTCAAATACTGTTTTCTCTGATTTCCATTTGTAAGGTAAAATTTTGATGAAAGTTACGAAGTAAAAAAAGCAGCTGAACCTTGCAACTGTGCCTAATTGTAACATTATCAAAAATCTTGCAACTGTGCCTAATTGTAACATTATCAATGATCTGATTGTTGGGTCGACAAGACTATCGAATTGAATGGTTGAATAATTCCAGGGTGAAGCTGTCAAACCTATTATGAGACAGAACTCATGTGCAAGATAGGATTTGCCTAGTGTTAAGGTAGCGTAGATATTTGAGTTAGTCATTGAGCCCGTGTATATGATCAGCCATTGAGCTGGACACGCTGTCAATTGAATAAAGCAAATACAATACAATTTATACATGGGGTTATCACTTTACTTTACATTGCAATGTCCATGGTGAGTCAATGAATTTACTAATACTGTGTACTTCCAGTCATCGAGATACCTGCTGATTTTACAGGCATTAGTAGTAATTTTGTGATATATTAGCAATAAGAGTTCATTTGAAATGCGCAATAGCGTTCACAATTCGTGTTATCTTTCACGGTCATTTGCTCAGGCTGCAGTTTTACCCTTTCGATGTAATGGTGCAGCCCGGGATAGGTTGAATTACTATAATTACATTACCATAGAGTAAATAGCTTCAAGTTTTCTCTACGTAATGTTATATATTTCTCCATAAGAATTTCCCCTGCCCTCTCTGTGGGGGGCAGGAGATATTTTGAGCGGGAACCTGATTTGTGTTCCCCATGCTGTAAGGAGTCGAACGACACCCCACATGGTGTGGTGAGTCTGCCGTGGGGTATTTAGCTTCCGGGGAGGGGGAGATTTCGGCCCATCTCAAATTTGTTTTTTTTTCAAACGGTATTTTCTCCCAAAAACCCCCCGTCATATACGTAAGGCCCCTAAACTGCAATGCAATCTCGAAGTTTAATGCGGCATTTCATATGGTACAGCTTAATCCTACTTATTAATAATCTGAGGTAAATATTGTAAAATATGAACCATAAAATTCTATAAAAGGTTTTCCGTTGTAACGTATGAAACTGCTTTGTATTCGGTATCAATAGTCGCATAATGAATCGAATAACCTTGATTTCTGTTTGCAGTAACACCATATTTGTTTTCTAGAAAATCGTGCATGTGTAAAGCAAATCCGTTTTATTTTCAATCCAACTCTTCATAAACTCTTATTGAGTGTTGAATTGCGAACTGTAGTTAACCGTAAATGGAAAATGAATCATGTAGGATATATTATTATGAAAGGGCATACTTATAAGTTCGACTATGGTAGTTACGGGAATTGCAAGCAGCTTCTTCGCCATTGGTTGTGTCAAATATATGATTTCAGTAAAGTTCATTCTGTTGTGAATATGGTTTGAGATAGTAGACAGGTAGAGTAGAGTAAAATAATTAAATTTGTGTTCGTCGCCCTTATATAAAGTAGACAGAAATAGAAAGACATCAATATTGTAATCTCCCGCTTCCTCTGTCATCACCTCCCGTTTAACCGCATAGTTTCCATAGAGTGGAAGGTCATTCATAACAACAATCAACATTCTCTCTAGCCCACGTGCATGATTGTCATGTTTCTCAGCAGCGCCAGTTATAGGCAAAGTACAAGACCGTCATGTAGGTATCAAATAAACAAACTTGACAATCCATTTACGTGACTGTCACCTGTTTGAGAAATTTGATCCAAATATTCTTTATAACTTATGTCAGAGTAGCTTGATTTCAGACAAAATTCATATAGACACCAAACCAGATATAGCGGTAAGAAAATTACAATTGTTCGGTGATCAAATATTATCCCTTGTTAAAAAAATAAAAAATATATTTGGAATGATATGAGGAATTTTTGGAGGTAGTATAATAAAAGAAGATTCTGGTAATGAATGTATGAGTGACTTACAAAAGAACACAGGGAATCAGAAGTTGACAATACTGAGGAATTTAGCTAATTTCCTTTCTGGAATGGTAGTCAGACTGTATAACCCCCGCTTTTTGGATTTGTAATGAAAAAGTATTTCATCCTTAACTATAAGGTTAGAAAAAGTTTGGACGGTTTCTACAAACCGCATTCTTTGCTAGCAATGTGGAAGTTATAATTGGAACATTTACAAATTTGAAGTCTCAGTGAAAAGTCACAATGAAAGTTTTTCAAAGGCTGGGAATATATCGACTTTGCAAATTCTTTAAAAATTCGTAACGGAGGAAACTGGTCAGTCTACAGTCTACACTACATGTGAATGCTACTAAGCATAAACCTTTTCCTCAATAACCGCTTTTGTTGGGACGGAGTTCTGTGGAATCCTATAGGACTTAGAATTTTAATGATAGTAATTTACAAGGCGAACAAAAAAACTACTAGTCAAGCAATCCCCTGCATGCTACTTCTTGGTTTGGAGAGATTATGAGTCACAATCGGGGAGTAAAACTTCGATAGGTAACTAAAAACCGTGGTATATAAAAATGTGTTGAGTTCATAAATGTTCCACATAGATGTAAAGGTTCTTTCGGCACAGTATTTCTGAATAAATTTAGAACATTACGGTATTCTTCTATTCCTCTTTAATTATTAGTGATAAAAGCCGCAGAAAATTTCCGCGCAACCTCTGGTTTGTTCGAGAGGATAAAGTCAACCATATTGGTGATTATCGTCTTTATAAATAACGTAGAAACGTTTTAATAAACTCACAATTAGTGTTCATAACATGAACATATCAGTTTACTCCAAACCTTTGCCTCACAACAAATGCCTTGCTGAGGTTATCGGGATTGGAGAAAGTACAGCAAATATAAATTTTAGCAGTGTTAAAAACGGATATAAATTGAGTGATACTATATTCCAAACATATTTGTTATTATGCAAATTAGGCTTTCATGGAGCTCTTTCATGCTTAAGCATATAATGTTCCTTTCTGCATCCCTTCAGGATATATAGATACCTAATCGGTTTAGGACATTTCAAAATGTCTATGCTCCACTGCATTTGAATAAATTCAATCCAGGAACAAAAGCTCCAAGTTTGTCGTAATTCCGAGACAGTACTATAAGATGGAAATCAAAATATCTTGTTACTATCAAAATAGCATTACTGTATTTTTTAATGTAAAATGACATTTTACTCCACGCAATTCACAAGTGAACATATCCAACCGATCGTCTGGCGGGTTGAAACGACCTTGCTGCCAACATCGCAGCTTCCGGATATTCAATAAGCCCGAGCCCGACTACTGAATAAATGCGACCCTGAGCTCGTACCTCCAATTGTTGTGCTGTTGAAATATCTACTTATAATTTTAAAGCTTTGCTGACATCAATCTTTGTTGGATATGCGAGGAGATGGATGCAGCTTGACTTGGTATTCTAAGCTATAGAGTAATATATGAATGAGACAACTACTTGGATCAAGTAGTTCTCTCTCATTCATACACTGATACATTATTGGTGTAGAATTAATCAAAAAATTTGTACAATCGTATAAACATATCGACGTTGATAGGCCTATACGTAGTATCTGAATTTTCCCCTAATTCCATAATGTTTAATAACCAAAAGTGCTATTTCTATATTGTTGTATCTGCAAACCGTCAAGTTTTCAGCACAGAGAAAAAAGAATGTCAGCTAAAAGGTAGAAAAGGATACGTCAAAGTTCTTTTCTTTATAACTATTTGCTAGTGAAAAACTCTTTTCACCATCAAGTACTTAATTTAATTTTGCATTCTTCGGTACGAAGACCTCATTTGCCCAAAAATAGAGATTTGGTGTACGACATTATGGAATTACGAAAAATGCACATACGACGTTGAGGCCCTTCAACGTCGCTTTATTAGATTTGGATTGCTGCGTATTTGGTTTGAGTTCTGATTTGTCTATTATTTTACTTATCGCCCTGAGTAATCGTCTGGGCTGGTATAAAACTAGTTACAGAGAAACTATAAATTGTCACCCATCACACTATGCAATGAACATTCATTTTTATATTGAATACAACGATTTCCAGCCTTTTAATCAACAAACAGTTTGGTTTAATAAATACTTAAAATACTGAAAATTGAAATTCTGGGATGAACTATTAAAGTTGAAATACGTACTTCTTTAATAACCGCTGAAATATTTAATTAAGATTCTACCACAACACTAGCGAATCTTTTCTTATTAATTGCAATATATCAATTGAGGTCTTTCGTACTTGAAATGGATTCAGAAAACTACTCTTGGTATTTTGTGCAATTTTTACTGACAAAAAAATCAGTACAGTAACGGACTACATAAAAATGCATTCTACATAACAGAGGTGACTTTATGGTGTGAGATTTCAGGCAACAAATAGACTAATCTTATCAGATGGTCAGGTCAGCCTTAATTACTCGGGTGCGTATCCACTTTAAAAAACTGCACTGAAATCGATCAATTAGGGCAATGGCAATCCTGGAAAATATTTGTGCACAATTCAAATCATATTTGGTGTACACCTTCGAAGAAAATACTTCCACTGGATGGCAATGAATATAATGTTCCATCTTTTTATTTGCGTCGGTATAGCAGCTCAACGAATTGCATAAAGAAAACTTGGACGTTCTACCATCAAAATATATAAGGTGCTAAATGTATGAGTTTATCCACTTCTGACTTCAGTCTCAAACACGCACCTAACGTTGTTCATACTTCGATTCAGACATTGTTGACCTTAAAATACCTAAACAGATTTCCATTTACTGGTTGATGGAATTGAGCAAAGCTTTTTTGCAATGCTGTTCAAAAACAACTGCAATAAAATTGGTTCAACCTGAGCTGGATAAACTTCTGTGTTGCTTGTGTCCTACAGGTGCACCAACTTCAGTCTCTCCCAAGAATCGAATTAAAAAAGCAATTATTTTAAAAGGTATTAAAAGGGAGTTTACCCATTTCATGTGAACCGTATCAATATCCTAGCAGGCTGGGGTAAACCAAGAAGAAATACTAAGGTACCCACCTTGAATCAACAAATAATTACAGCATTACTTATAAATCTTAATTTTGAAACTATAAATAATGGAGTTGAAACCGACACTACGCACAATTACCGGGACAGGATTTTGGTTGTGAAACATGCAAGATTTATTTATTCAGAAAGTAGCCATAAAGATGTCAATGTAGAATACCTACATTACTATCACTCCTTTCCGCTGTTCCATTCTATGACAAGTTATGTTACTGCCCTTGACTGTGATTTCAGTGCATGAATTATTCATTCATGCCGCTGCTAGATATTACTATAGTGTACAGGTACTATACATATTGACCGTCCACCGTATCATGAAGTATAATAGTCGACAAGCCTGATTTGTATGCATTCTAAGGTAGAAACCGGTATATTAAGCGTAAATGCTATACAAATTCTCCTATCCCATTCCATACCAAATTGATCAGATTAGACAAAATCGTCAGTAACTGATCTACCCGTGCGAAATTGAAGACCTTGAATCCTGGATCGTATAAGGCTTTGTATTCCACCAATTTTTCAATTAAGTACACATGCAACAATCTTATATTTCCTGTGGACAAATGTATTCAATAAATAACTTTACTTAAGTATGAATATTTGTTCAAAGTTGATTCTAATCATATTATTCCCGTAATATACCTTGGCAGCGATTGTTCCTTTTACTTCTATTCACAGACTGCGCCATACAAGTCTATCCAAGATATTTCTGATGGATTAAAAAAGCCTCTTTAATACGCCCGCATGTGTCAACTGTCATTCAAAAGTAGCACTTTACTGCTGATTCTTATATAAATGTAGGTTGATGATAACAAATAAAACATATTATACGCATGAACAACTGAAGTTAAGGAAAAATAATATCAGAAATCAACACAGGCAAGGAAGTTGAGTGTTTAAATGTTAGAACCTTTTATGCCATTGGTAATTATATAACTACATAAACAACCCAATTGTGTGTTTTTAGGAAGGTCTGAGAGCTCGTGAAAAACACCAAGAAGGTTAAACCATTTTCATTTGCGTAAAAAGTGGTTATATAATTATTTTAGTTATGTTTTAGCAGTACACGTGCTAGCCTTGGCAAATACACACGTCATGTAATCTTAACGCAACAGCCAGCAGAGAACTTGTTTGGGCAAAAAAAACTTAGCCGACATTAGTCGGCTGACGGGATATGAATATTAGCCGACAATCCTAACTAGTCGGCCAACAATCTTCCGCGTACATTAAATCTGACCTTGACGTATTCTCTCAGGCTCATTCCGTATCAAGTGATCCAATTCCAGAATTTCCATATTTTCAATTTTGTCGTAGCGACTTCGGAAT